>JAKWIY010003056.1:53844791-53898521 GCA_027704805.1 Solanum corneliomulleri | reverse complement strand
TTATAAGGATCATCGTAGCCTACAGTACGTCTTACCCAAAAAGATTTGAACTTGAGACAGAGGAGATGGATGGAACTACTGAAGGACTACGACATCACTATCTTGTATCATCGGGAAAAGCGTGTTTGTGGCGGATTGCTTTAAGTAGAAAGGCCGAAGCATGGGAAGTCTAGCTCATTTGCAGTTTTCGACGCCCATTGGCTAGAGAGGTTCAGAATCTGGCTAATGACCTTATGAGGCTAGAAAAATAATGAGAAGGGAGGATTGATAGCTTGTGTGGAGGCAAGATCTTCCTTCCTTGACAAGATTAAGGGAAAGCAGTTTAACGATGAGAAATTGATCCGGATCCGAGATAAAGTGTTGCGAGGAGAGGATAAGGAAGCAATAATGATGACGAAGGTGTTTTGAGGATTAAAGGAAGGGTATGTGGTGCCCCGGTTGATGACTTGATCCCCACTATTCTTACAGAGGCTCATAGTTCCGGATACTCTATACATCCTGGTGCAACCAAGATGTACCGCGACCTAAAACAACACTTTTGGTGGAGCAGAATGAAGCGGACATTGTGGATTTGTTGCCAAATGTCCAAATTGTCAACAAGTAAAGTATGAACACCAGAGGCCCGGAGGAACACTTCAGAGAATGCCCATTCCTGAATGGAAGTGGGAGAGAATTGCAATTGACTTCGTGGTTGGTCTTCCAAAGACATGGGGAAGTTTGTTGATTCTATCTGGGTAATTGTGGACAGATTAACCAAATATGCTCACTTCATCCGGTCAAGGTGACTACAATGCAGAGAAAGTTAGCCAAGATCTACATCTCAGAGATTGTTCGATTACATGGTGTTCCACTCTCCATCATATCAGATAGAGGTACACAGTTTATTTCTAAGTTTTGGAGAACCTGCATGCTGAATTAGGTACTAGATTGGACCTTAGATGCATTTCCCTCAGACGAGGGTCAGTCTGAGCGAGCGAACGATTTTCAAGTGTTGAGAGGATATGCTTCGTGCATGTGTGATAGAACTTGGTGTCCATTGGGATAACTTCTTACCCTTGGCAGAGTTTTCATACAATAATAGCTATCACTCCAGTATTGGCATGGCTCCATTTGAAGCATTGTATGGGAGGAGGTGTAGGTCTCCCATTGGTTGGTTTGATGCATTTGAGGTCAGACCTTGGGGTACTGATCTGTTGAGGGATTCCTTGGAGAAGGTGAAAGCTATTCAAGAAAAGCTTTTAGCGGCTCAAAGTAGACAAAAGGAATATGCGGATCGAAAGGTTAGAGACTTGGAGTTCATGGAAGGTGAACAAGTCTTGCTGAAGGTTTCACCCATGAAAGGGGTGATGCGGTTTGGAAAAAGGGGTAAGCTAAGTCCAAGGTATATTGGACCATTTGAGGTACTTAAGCGAGTGGGGGAGGTGGCTTATGAATTAGCCTTGCCTCCAGGGCTGTCCGGAGTGCATCCGATATTTCATGTGTCCATGTTAAAAAGATACCATGGGGATGGAAACTACATCATCCGTTGGGATTCAGTGTTGCTTGATGAGAATTTGACTTAGGAGAGAACCGGTTGCTATTTTAGATAGAGAGGTTCACAAGTGTGAGGTCGAGAGAAATTGCATCCATCAAAGTTCAATGGAAGAATCGACCGGTTGAAGAGGCTCTTGGGAGAAGGAGGCAGATATGCAAGAAAAATACCCACATCTGTTTACAGATTCATTCGCCCTTGCTTTTCTTCTTTTGATCGTTCGAGGACGAACGATGGGTAAATTGGTATCTATTGTAACGACCTGTTTAGTCGTTTTGAGCAGCAGATTTTATTTCTGGAAAAACTGGCCGAGACGACGAACACCACGACGGACCGTCGTGGGCACGACGGACCGTCGAGGGTGTCTCGTTCCAGAACACTTAGAATTCTGAAAATTGAGCATTAAAATCGACTCTCTGTAATTTGTGACGGACCTGCAGGACGGGCCGTCACAGCTACAACGTACCGTTGTGAGCTCCCGTTGCAAAACACTTCAACTTTTGAGAATTTGGTACAGGGAACGAGTCTCTGATCGTCGTGACGAAAGTGCAGGACGGACCGTCGTAGGTACGACGGGCCGTCACAGACTCCTTAGTGAAAAATAGAAATTCGGATCCTTGCGACGACCTTCATGATGGACCATCGCAGGCACGACGGGCCGTCACAGGTTGCGTAATCCCAGTTGGAGTCGGATTTCTGGTTAAGTTTTAAGGGACGCTTTGGACTATTCTTTCCTTAATTATAAAGTTAGAGGGTTAATATTAATAAGTCTAATTACTTGGGGGTTAAAAGAGGTAACCCTAAGTTAATTAGTGGGCTATTATTGCCATCTTTATTCTTAATTATATGTAATTAGGGTAAAAGAAAGGGGTTTGAATAAAGAATAGAAAGAAAAAGAAGAGGGAAGAGAAACGAATTGAGGGAGAATCGATCGAGGAGAAGAGGAACAAGCTTTGGGAAATTCTTGCTTGATCACTAGTCTTCGGTGGAGGTAGGTTATGGTTTCCATGCTATTCGTAGTAGACTCTTAATAGCGAATGATATGTGTTGGTAGTTTTGTGAACCTGTCTATGTGCTTAATTGTATGCTTGCATGAATATGATTATGTGATTTTGACAAAAACAACCATGATGAAAACAATTGAATCCCAAATCTTGAAAGAAACTTTAATCTACGTTATTAATGATGATGCCTTGATATAAAAGAAGGCTTGATGAATTAAAGTAATGGGATTGATGATGCCTTGGTATAGAGAAGGCTTGATGAACTGATAGAATGAGATAGTGGATCGGAGTGTCACGTTCCGACACATAGCATTAGTGGATCGGAGTGTCACGTTCCGACACATAGTATTAGTGGGCGGGTGGTCACGAACCGACACGTAGAATTAGGGGATCGGAGTGTCACGTACCGACACATATTAGGGGATCGGAGTGTCACGTACCGACACATATAGGGGATCGGAGTGTCACGTTCGACACATAGTATTAGTGGGACGGGTGTCACGAACCGACACGTAGAATTAGGGGATCGGAGTGTCACGTACCGACACATAGTAGTAGAGGATCGGAGTGTCACGTACCGGCACAAGAGGAAGAAAGATAATGAATCCTGAAAGATGATAATTACTCAGCATAATGAACTTAATCCCCAAATGAGTATGGTATTGAGGCTTGAGTCCTCATGGATGAACTTGGTGGTATTTATTGATGATTTATACTTGTTGTTGCTACCTGTTGAGTATTGTAGTTGATTTACATTATTATTGATATATACTGTCCCCTATTTTGAGTTGGCCGATGATACTTACTCAGTACCCGTGTTTTGTACTGACCCCTACTTGTTTGTTTCTTTCTTTGTTATTTGTGGAATGCAGCAAACGTTCCGTCATTTTCAACTCAGCAGTAATTCTAGCCAGTCTTCACTACATCGGAAATTCAGGGTGAGCTAATGCGTCTAGCTTGGACTGGATCTTCTTCTTCAAGTCTTGATGCCTTGAACTTCCGGCATGGACTAGCTTTTATTTGTTTTAGCTTCTTAGACATTTTTAGTTAGTAATTTGGTCATAGATGTTCTTGTGATGATGACTTCCAGATTTTGGGGATAATAATAATAGTTTTGAATTGTTTTTATTAATGAGTTTAAGTCTTCCGCATTATTTTCTGTTGCTAACATTGAAATGTTAAGGGTTAGATTGGTTGGTTCGCTCACATAGGAGGGTAAGTGTGGGTGCCAGTCGCGGCTCGATTTTGGGTCGTGACACGACTCTCCCTAATCTCGCTCACCACTCTCTCTCGCCTCCCTCACATTTACAAACACAAATATACAAATTGCGTTTGTATTTGTATAAAGCAAGAGAAAACTGTATATACAAATACATATCTTTTTATTCTTTCATCCTATACACTTATAATTATACAATACAAATCCCCCACTCCCTCTTTTTTGCCTTACTCTATTTTCCGCTTTATATAAATATAAATTATATAAAATACAATGTATAATTTGTGTTAATATAAAGCGATGTATATAAAAATATAGTTATATATACATATACGAATTTACATTTAAATTTATATAATACACATATACATATACGCCTAAAAGTTACAAGAAAAAAAAAATACTTATATAACTTACTACCAAGTCAGTTTCTTATTTGTTATATAGATTCCAATATATACTTATACAATTGATTTTTATGTATGAGTATACCAAAATATGCAGATTGATAGTTATAGCGAACATAAAATTATTGTAAAAATTTATGCAAATTATAATTACAACACACAAATATAATTTTTATGTTTACTAAACCTAATTTTTTTTTTTTTTTTGTAAATGATAGAAGGCCCATAGGGTGACCCGGCCTAGTTTGCAATTAGTGCATTCAGTTATAAGTAAAGTCCACTAAAATGCAACATCCTAAGTTGTGAATAAGCCAGCTAATGTTCATTCATTAATTATTATTTTTACGAATGAAAAATGACAGTTCTTAATAAGTGCTAGGTGGTTGTATGTTTATTATGGGTATTTACACTCATTTAAATTTTGGGTCCATCCTTCTGTACACTTCTCTAAATAAATATCATTCATATTATCTCCAAACTTATTACGGGAGACAACAAGGATAGCCCAGATGCCAACCCACCACCATTAAAATTTTTGAATTTATTTTCTTTAAAAAAATAAAAACTATTTCATCACTCTTGAAAATGCTTCAAGTGAAAAAACACAGTAATAAAAATAAGATAATATAAAATAAATTTAATTAAAATCAGTTTTCTTATCACTAAACAATAAAAATCTCATCTAGCTACAGAGCAGTAATGATTATAACAAAATTCAATTAGCTAGAAGTTTTGTAGTGACGAATTAACAATAAATTTTGTAGCTAATTTCATATCTTCTGCCTGTTTATAAATATATCTTTTCTTACACTTCTTTTTTGGTTAAACATTGTACCAATGAACAATTTAAACTAACATGTTTTCATGCACTTCTTTTTCTTATTTTTCCCCCACATTTGTTTTTTTTTTGTGGTGGGAGAGAGTTATTAGTAAAGATAAAATGAACTAGAAAACAAGAGAAACTAGATATAATTGAGTGAATACATTTCATGAAAAAATAAATTCAAGATTATAAATTAAAATGTAACCATTACTCACCAAGTCATTATGAACTAGCTAGACATAGATACAAATTACAAAAGCGAAACATTATACTAAGACTAATTAAACTAATTAGAAGCTAAGATAGAAGTAATTAGTACTACTAAACTTTGTATGTTTTGTTACAAAGTTCCTAATGGTGATTGAAAATTTACTTCCAATTAATTTTGAAATAAATTTTGAATCACCAAAAGTGAAATTATAACTTGATAGACATAACTTAGTTAATTGCTCCTACCTATCTCTTCTTGTTATGCAATGGATTAGATCCAGTAGGGACTCTCCTATTCTCAAATTTGAAAGAAGTTGGAAGAGTTTGAAATATGACACTCGCTTTTCGTGGCGACGGACCGGAAAATCTTGCTGGCTGTAGATGGATGACATGAACTCTTGGAGAGGTAAAGAGGACAATGAAGAAGAAGAAATGGAAGAGACTTATCATGGTTGCTTGAAGATTTTATTTTATTTTTTTAATTTTTTGAAGGTAGAAATGAAGAAGGTGGTTCATTTATATATGGACATATATAGTTGGTCCATACATTTGTGTTTGAAATGATGAATATACTCGTACACTCAAAATTCATTCTCGTAATCAATTTTTTTCATTTATTCTACTTAGACATTATTGTTGTTTTCATACGTTGGCATAATGTTTTGATTTTTGTTTTCTTTTTGGTAGAGAGGGGATAGATAACTGATTTAGATTTTGCATAATACATAAATATGTCTTTTAATTTGGTCTCAACTGATAATTATGTCGTTTAACTTTGGATGTGTATAAGTAAGCACTTAAACTTGTATAAAGTTGGACAAATAGACACATGTATCCTACGTGACACATTACATGGTAATTTCGCGACTTAATTATGTGAGATCCTACGTATATTATGTCATATAAAATATATGTATATTTATTTAATTTTATACAGATTTAAATATTTACTTATATACACTCAATATTATAAAGACATATATGTTAGTTAACATCAAGTTAAAAAATATATTTATACATTATGCAAGGAAAAAAAAAGAGAAGGGGGGGGGGGGGGGGGAGGGGGGGAGGTATTAATTAATTTGTCGCCCAAAAAAAAAACAGTTTTCTCAAAAGATTTATTTCGGACAAATGGTAGTCCCCAATTTAATTTTATGTCTCGTTTCAAATATAAACAATAACGTAATTAATTTGTTAAGTTTTATTTTGAGTAATTTCACATATATCTAATATAAAAATTATATTTGTATATTATAGCTATAATTTGCATAAATGCGACATGAATTTATATATTTCGCTAATACATATACAAAAGAAAGCAGTTGCATAATTTCGCTATGCATATACAAAAGAAAACAGTTGTATAATTTGTTTTGGTATGCATATACAAAAGATCAATTGTATAATATGTGTTTATATAAGGCAAGAAAGAGGGAAAGACAAAAGAAAATTAGGTAGAAGAAAATCGTAATTGTTTAATCATAAGTATATAGGACAAAAATATATGCAGTTATATTTGTATATACAATTTTCTCTTATTTTATATAAACACAAACACAATGTATATGTTAGGTTATTAGCATTTTAATATTAATATTTAACATATTAAATTGCTTTATTTTGGAGTTATAAGAATGACCATTGGTAGGCATTTGAGTTTTAAACTACCAATTTAATCATGCTATTCATCTTTGACTTGGTAGCCATGTATTTATTGTGAGATAAAAACATCCAATAAACATTGGAATGGATAACTTCTACATCATCCATTAGCATTGATTATCCATCACTTTATTTCATTCTTAATTACTCCATTACTCTTTGTAACCTATGTAATTCCTATTGTAACCTATGTAACCTATGAAACTCCTAAGGCCATTACCTTCACTATTTACTACCTCCATTATCTTCCTATTCATTACTAGGAAGAATTCTTGTAGTATAAATAGTGGTGGTCTTCACTTGGTTTGGGACACACAAAAAACACTAGAGAAAACAAAGGGCGAAAGAGTTAGTCTAAAAGAGAGTTCTTATTAGTTGAAGGGAGGTGTTCTTTTTTGTGGAGCTTTGGACTCAACTCTTGTCAAGAGTTGTTGAGTTATACTTTGTGAAGGTTGTTGTATCCTGGAGGGGAAAAGTGAAACAGGACTACTGCTGGACCTGTGAAAACATTTGCTGCAGTGGGCTTCAATCTCCTTAAAGAGAGCGAGATATCCGCGCCTCAGCCTGAAGAGATTAATTTCTTCATTTTATTTTCAATTGTAATCTTTCACTTTTATTATCTTGTAAGTTTTTTCACTAACAATTTTAAGGAGATTCAAAGATGGCTACAATTGAAAAAACCGCGTATGTCAAGATGGGAGATCTTAACAAGCCATTTCGGTTCAATGGTAACCATTTCAAGAGATGGATGGGTAAAGTACTTTTCTACTTAAGTCTTCTCAATGTTTCTTATGTATTAACTGAGAAGAATCCAAATAAAGAAGACATCACCACTATGAATGATGATGAAACTATTTCTCATCTAGAGAAAGTGAAAAAGTACGATGGTGATTTCTATAAGTGTCGGTATTATCTTCTTAATTGTCTATCTGATAATTTTTATGATTATTATGATAGAACTTACTCTAGTGCAAAGAAATTTGGAAGGCATTGCAGAGTAAGTATGATACCGAAGAGGTTGGAGCGAAAAAATATGCAGCTAGTAGATTTTTTCGTTTTTCAAATGGTGGACAACAAATCAGTGGTAGATCAAGCTCAAGACTTCATCATGATTGTTGGATAGCTTAGGTCCGAAGAGGTTAAAATAGGAGATAACCTTATTGTTTGTGGCATAGTGGATAAACTTCCACCTTCTTGAAAGGAATTTCAAAAAACTATGCGCCACAAACAAAATGAAACCTCTTTTTAAACCTTGACAATGAAAATCCGCATGGAAGAAAAAGAAAGGGGCCAAGATGCACTTTTACAAACAGAAGAGAGCAATATCACATCGAAGATAAATTTAATTACTTCAAATATATACTACTCCTGAAACTCACAAAAAATACTTCTTTAAAGCCCAATAAGAAAAAAATTCAAGAAAAATAATGGTAGACCTCCCAAGAAAAATAATGGTGAAAATCACCAAGCACAAAATCAATAAGTTTAAAGAAAAGGGACCATGCTTTGTTTGTGGAAAGAGTGAGCATATTGCTCGATTTTGCAGATTACGAAAATGTGGTCCTAACCCTTATGCAAACGTTACCGAACAACCATTTATGGCGGTGATTATCGACATAAACATGGTTGAGAATGTTGATGGATGGTGGGATGATTCTGGTGCAAACCGTCATGTCTGTTATGACAAAGACTAATTTAAAAAATATACTCATTTTGAGGAGCCCAAAACCATCATGCTTGGTGATGCTCACACTACTCAAGTGCTTGGAAAGGGAGATGTTGAATTGTGATTTACTTCTGAAAGGATATTAACATTGAAAGATGTACTTTATTCTCCTTTTATGAGAAAAAAATTTGATGTCTAGTTTTCTTCTTAATAAAGCAGTCCTTAAACAGATTATTGAATATGATCAATATGCAATAGTGAAGAAAGGTATTTTTGTGGGGAAGGGGTATGCATGTGATGGGATGGTTAAGTTGAATGTTGAAATGAATAAAACTTCTACTTCTGTTTATATGCTTTCTTCTACTAATTTTTGGCATGCTCGTTTGTGTCATATTAATGATCGTTATGTTGGAATCATGAGTAGTTCAGGATTAATCCCAATGGTTAAATTTTTTTTTGAAAAGTGTGAGGCTTGTAGTAAAGCCAAGATCACTAAAAGGCCTCATTTTCAAGTTGAAAGAAAAACTGATTTGTTAGAATTAGTTCAAACTGATATTTGTGAACTTGGTGGAATTCTAACTCGTGGAGGTAATAGATATTTTATCACTTTCATTGATGATTTTTCTATGTTCTCATATGTTTACTTGATGAAAAATAAAAGTGATGCTTTTGAAAATTTCAAAACTTATCTCAATGAGGTTGAAAATCAGTTTGGGAGAAAAATAAAAAGAATTAGAAGTGATAGAGGCCGTGAATATGAATCAAATGAGTTTAATTCTTTTGTTAGATCATTGGGAATAATTCATGAAACTACTACTCTTTACTCTCCTTCGTCTAATGGAGTAGCAAAAAGAAAAAACAGAACTTTGGTTGAATTGACTAATGTCATGCTAATTGAGTCACATGCACCTTTAAATTTTTGGGGTGAAGCTATCTTAACTGCTTGTTATGTGTTGAATTGTGTGCCTCATAAAAAGTCTAAATTGACACCTTTTGAATTGTGGAAAGGTTACAAGCCAAGTTTAGGACATCTAAGAGTTTGGAGGTTTCTAGCCTTTGTGAGGCTAATGGATCCCAAGCTTACAAAGTTGGGTAAAAAGTTACTACTTGTGCTTTTCTTGGTTATGCTTCAAATAGTACAGTCTATAATTTTTTTAATCTTGAAGATAATATTGTAATAGAATCTGGTGATGCTATTTTTAATGAAAATAAATTTCCTTTTGATACTAAAAATAGTGGGGGTCAAAGGATTGAACAAAATTTTTTGTCACTACCTAGTTCTTCTACTTCAACTTTGAAAAATAAAGAAGTTGATGATTTGTTGATCTTTGTCTCTAACATGAATGTTATTGTTGAAGCTAAAAATGTTCTTAGAAGCCATTTTGATATGAAAGATCTAGGTGAGGCAAATTTTATTCTTGGAATAAAAATAACAAGAACATGTGAGGGGATTTTCCTTGACCAGTCACATTATGTTAAGAAAATTTTGAAAAAATATAACTTTCATGATTGCAAGCATGTTGCTACTCCTTTTGATTCAAGTGTTCACTTATTTCATGTTGAAAGTGAAAATGGTGTAATAAATCAAAAGGAATATGCTAGTATAATTGGAAGTTTGAGATATGTGACTGATTGCACTAGACCTAATATTGCATATGTAGTAGGAGTACTTGACAGGTTTACAAGCAAGCTAGGTAATGAATATTGACATGCTATTAGAAGAGTTATGAGATATTTAATTGGAACGAAAAAATTGTGGTTTGTTCTATAAAAAATATCTTGTTGTACTTGAAGGCTTTTGTGATGCGGATTGGAACACTTTGTCAGGTAATTCCTGTTCTACCACTGGTTATGTCTTTACTTTAGGTGGTGGTGCTGTTTGTTGGAGATAAAAAAAAGCAAACTATAATTGCTAACTCTACCATGGAGGCTGAACTAATTGCTTTAGCTTTAGCTAGTGAGGAAGCGAATTGGTTAAGAGATTTATTGTTTCAAATTTCTTATTTTGAAAAACCAATTCCTCCTATTTTAATTCATTGTGATAGCATCGCTGCAATTGATAGAGTTCAAAATCGTTATTACAACGGTAAATCCAGACCTATAATGAGGAAACACAGTAATGTAAGATCGTATTTGACAAATGGTACCATTAACGTTGATTATGTCAAATCTTGCAGATCCTCTTACAAGGCCTTAACAAGAGAAAAGGTCTGGAGCACATCGAGGGGGATGGGATTGAATCCTACAAATCCTTGAGTCATATATGAGGAAACCCAACCTGGGGACTAGAGATCCTATAACCAGATTCAAAGGGAAAAACTAATCATATGATGACTTGTTGTGATAATGCACTATTTTTTCCCTCCCTATGATGTGAGTGCATTGTTTCCTGTAGTTTGTAAAGGTTGAGTTGATAAAACTCTTAATAAATATCTGTAGCCCGTATGGGTGGAGTGTTAATCTTACAGGAGCACTCTCGACAGATTTCACCTATGTGATGTGCGGAAGTAGGCCGCTTCCTATGAGATTGAGGCTTATTATCAAATGCACTCATGAAACCGGGATAGCACATGGCCATAACGTGCTGGCTATTAAAGCTCATGTCAACACCTTGATTATTATGTGTGAGTAGTGATATTTTATTTCCCTTAAGCAGTCATAGTTCAAGTCTGAGATCATTACGACTCTGGAGTAAAGGTTATTGTTTCACTAAGTGGAGGTTCAATGCATAGCACACCTTCATTATGCATAGTAGTCTTCCCTCAACTGATATACTCTCTTATCTAAATATTAAAATGAGTAGGGGATTGTTAGGTTATTAGCATTTTAATATTAATATTTAACATATTAAATTGCTTTATTATGGAGTTACAAGAATGACCATTGGTAGGCATTTGAGTTTTAAACTACCAATTTAATCATTCTATTCATCTTTGACTTGGTATCCATGTATTCATTATGAGATAAAAACATTCCAATAAACATTGGAATGGATAACTTTTACATCATCCATTAGCATTGGTTATCCATCACTTTATTTTATTCTTAATTCCTCCATTACTCTTTGTAATCTATGTAATTCCTATTGTATCTTATGTAACCTATGAAACTCCTAAGGCCATTACCTTCACTATTTAGTACCTCCATTATCTTCTTATTCATTACTAGGAAGACTTCTTGTAGTATAAATAGTGGTGTTCTTCATTTGGTTTGGGACACACAAAAAACACAAGAGAAAACAAAGGGTGAAAGAGTTAGTCTAAAAGAGAGTTCTTATTAGTTGAACGGAGGTGTTCTTTTTTGTGGAGCTTTGGACTCAACTCTTGTCCAGAGTTTTTGAGTTATACTTTGTGAAGGCTGTTGTATCTGTTGGGTGGTCTTGGGCCTTCTCAACCCAAAAGCTAGCTCAAAGGTTAAGGCTTTCCCTCACACTTATAAATTGACCACCAGCCCCTTCCACTTCCGATGTGGGATAACCCAACAATCTCCCCCTTCACACATCGGGCCTTGGGCTGGAGAGAGCGACAACCCAGTTCCTCCCGGTGGGCTGAGACTTGTTGACAACCTGGGCTCTGATACCAATGTTGGGTGGTCTTGGGCCTTCTCAACCCAAAAGCTAGCTCAAAGGTTAAGGCTTTCCCTCACACTTATAAATTGACCACCAGCCCCTTCCACTTCCGATGTGGGATAACCCAACAGTATCCTGGAGGGGAAAAGTCAAAGACGACTACTGCTGGACCGGTGAAAACATTTGTTGCAGTGGGCTTGAATCTCCTTAAAAGAGCGAGATATTCGCGCCTCAGCCTGAAGAGATTAGTTTCTTCATTTTATTTTCAATTGTAATCTTGCACTTTTATTATCTTGTAAGTTTTTTCACTAACAGTTTGTATAAAGTGAGAGAGGCGAGTGAGCGAGCAAGATCTGGGAGAGAGAGCGAGTGGGCGAGTGGAGAGCGAGATCTGAGGGAGGGGAACAAATTTTTACAAACACAAACACATTTAATACATTTGTGCTTGTATAAAAGCGAGAAAGGCTGGGGAGAGAACAAGAGTGGCGAGTGAGATTCACTAGGAGAGAGTCGGAATAACAACAATTTTCTTCAGAGCACAATTAAATCAAACTACGGTTATGATATTTAATTTGAATTAATAGTTTGCTATTATATACAATTTTTCCTTTTTTTTTTACATAAATAGTTTAAAGTTATAGGAAGTATAGATTGACTATACAACATGGAAAGTATACACCAACTATACAAACTTACATACATATTAGCTACACACTGACTATACATTATGTTCACTCAAAAAAAATTGAATATAATATAACTATACATGAGTATACACTGACTATACAATCTTAATCAACTAAAATTATTTTTGAATAGTCTCAATTTTAAATATGAAATTGTCTCAATATTTCAAATCTTTTGATATATAATTCATTTGAAATAATTTTCGTTTGCGATGCATTTAATTTTATAGAAGAAGAAAGAAGAGACGAAGAAGGAGGAGGAAGAGGCAAAAGATGATATGATGAAGGAAGTAGGAGAAAAAGAAAATTAAAACGAAGAAGAAGAAGAAGCAAGGACATTTCTTTTTTGAATAAATTAGGGATAATGTACCACTATTCTCTAGACTATGATCAAAATTATAGAGAGACACATACACTTAACAAGAGTTTGATTACCCTTGAACTGATTTTTTTTTTTTTTTTTGTATTTTTGTGCACCTCATGTGACACCTTCAACCATCAAAGTTGGCTATGTTTTGTGTGCATGTGTGCATTTTTTTAAAATTATTTTTTGTTTATTATTTTTTGATTTTTTAAATTTAATAAACATGTTTTTTTGTATTGTGTCTAATATATTTTTTTTTACCTTCATTCATTGTTTTTTATCTTTTATTTTTCGCTTGATTTTATTTTATTTTTCCTTTTGATTTGATTTCAAATATCGTATATTTAAAATAAGTTAATTTCGAGTGGATCTTAAAATAAGTGAAGAAAATCAAATAAAACATAAAAAAATTACAATGTTAAAATTAAAGGATACTTTTTATTTTCATTTTTATTAAAAAAAATACACATAATTTTCAAATTATGTGCACGCGTTTGATAGCTGGAAATATTATTCAATTTTTTGTTTTTAATTTTTTCTCTTTTTAATTTATTTTTCTAAAAAATATGTTAAAGGTCAAAAGGTTGAAATTTGTAGATTTGTGTCTTAGATCTTCATATATTGAAAGTTTTTTTATTATAATGTTGGTTAATAATTGCTTGAAGCTGAAAATACTGAGTTAATTGAGTTTATATATATTTGCAATTTTTGGATTTGAGGAATGTCGAAACTCCATAAAAATCGACGAGCATTCATATGAATTTTGTTAATTTATATTCTTAAATTAGGAGAAAGCAAGTTCATTGATGGTTTGAAGAATTTCATATGGTTGAAAATTAAAGCTAAAAGTGAAAGTTTGAAGCACAACTTGAAACCACCATTATAGTTAGTTTATAAGCTTGAGTACTAATTTTGACTTACCACAGATGAACTCTGTTTTGAATGGGTAATAAATCAAAATAATTAAAATGTTGAGATAAGCTTATATCTAAAATTTGAGGTAATTTGAAGAAGATATAGGGTGATTTTGCATCAATTTTTTGTAGCAATCATACAAAGAAGATGAAAGACATGAATTGCATTTTTTTAGCTTTACAAGAAAATTACTATTCGCTAAATTAGTTGAGGATTATTATTTGAAGCCGAAATAAAATTTATCCATTGAATTTATTGTCTGAAACTTAAAGAAAAATCTTTAAGCTGCCATAGATCGAAACTAGCTTCAAATCGGAGAAAATTCAAATCGCAAAAATTGTAAGCACATACAAAAAATTTCGTAAGTGTTTTGGGTATTGAATATAAGAGAAGTAAATAAGTTGAGTGTCACTATATAAAACTTAAATTAGTTTGTTGCTAAAGATTTTGGCTCCGTAGTTTCTCATTGTGGAGAAAAGGGATGAAATTATTATCTAAGATTTGTGGTATATTGATAAATATAATAATGTTCTTATATAATAATGACAGTGGTTTCAAAATGGTGAGAGATGGTTAATTTGGCGATTGTCATTGATGCTCTACTAAGTTGCTATGGAGAAGAAATCAAATTAAAAGTAGAAACAAATAAGAAAAAAAAGTTTAAAAACATTAAAATCCACATATTTATTAAAAAGTATTAAAAGTAAAATTTTAATATTTACTTTTTTTTATCTTCACTCTCTCAAGGAGAGTGCAATCCACTCACTTTGTCATGTAGGCAATTAGGGTGGTAATAATTTTCTTTTTAAACAGTTTAGGGGGTTGATAGGACTCCCATGAACAATAAATATGTAGTTAAGAATCCGGTCATAGCTTAAGGAGACATTTGATCATTTTCTCTTTTACTTTTTAGGAATTAATGTAATTAGAAACTTATTAGGGAAATATTGTAATTTTATATTAAAACTATGAAATTTGTGTAATCTACACTTAAATAAATGTAAGTTTTAGTATCAATAAATATGTGTACTAATTAATTATAAAGTTATCAATTGAAAAATGACATGTGTCCAGTTAATTCACTCATCATTTGTCTTTAAGAGAGAGTGCCCATTTTTCATGCCAGTATTTTATTCATTTTAAATTAGTTTAAGGGAGTAATAAGACTCTAACTAAGTTAAATGTGTCTCTGAAGTTTCGATCATAGTCTAAGGGATACTTGTGATTTATTCCAAAAAATTAGGATTGAATAGATATTTCATGTAAATTGTTATACAATCAAGCTCATAATAATATAATTATAAAGACAAGAAGACAAGAGAAGTAAGATGGAAGAGAGAAGACTTTTCTTCTATTCAAGTGTATATTTCAAATGGTGAGTCATATCTCTATTTTTATAGTGTTAAAATATCACTCCCAAAGGTCACCCTTCAATAGGTACATAGTTATCTACAAAGGTTCATGTCATCTTAGAAATGTAGATATATGATAAGGATAAGTTCATGAAGAAAGCAAATGGACAATCCACTATTCAATGGATTTATAACACTCCCCTTGGATGTCCATAGATAATGTGCCTCGTTAAAACCTTACTAGGAAAAATCCAGTGGGAAAAAAATTCTAGTGAAGGAAAAAGAGTACACATATATTTTGATAAGCGTTATTTGTTTTCTCATTAAAAACCTTGTTAGAAAAATCCAGCGGGACAAAACCTTGATCAAGGAAAAAAGAGTGCAATACGTATTATACTCCCCTTGATTAATATATCACTTAATTTCTTGTGCTGTTGTCATCCAATCTTATACACCAGCTTCTCAAATATTGATATTCACAGTGTCTTTGTGATCAAATCGCATTCACGAAAATGTTGCATGGTTCAAGCCATCCTTATATATCATTGTGTGATTTCATGAATATGACGAGGTTTTGAGCTTAGCCAAACACATTTTTGAATATCATTCTATTCGTTATGACCTCGTTAATACAAGTAAATTTCTCATTCAACTTGTTCATAAACAACAATCATCTTGTGGACACTTTCATTTGCAGTTAATTATCTACGTACATTGTGGTTGGCATATTATTTTTCAAAAAAAAATCACACATTTTCTAAATATGCTGTGTCATTGATCTTAAACAGACGCACTCTCAACTTGTTTCATGGAGGGATTTTATTTCTACATGGTTTAAAGAAATGATCACCAACATTTGCTTCATTGATCGCCATGATATCATTGTGCCTCCACATGCAAACAAATAACATGCTTGAGATCGAGCTTTATGCGGATTAGATAAATATTCTGCATCTGCATAATCAATCAATTTTTTGTTGAATTCCTCAAAATAGAATAAAGTCATAACTATGGTCCTTCGAGGATATTCAAGTAAGTGCTTAACATCATTCAATGTCCTTTTATTGTGGAGGGACTGAATCTTGCCAGTAAATTTACTGCAAAACAAATATTTGATTGAGTATTGTTAGCAAGATATAATAATGTCTGATTGCAGTAAGATATGGAGTTTCATTACCAAGAAACTCTTCATACTTTTTTTTGAGATTGGACTAAATCATCATTTATGTCAAGCGATCTCATAATCATTGGGGTACTGAGTGAGTGTGATCAAAACTTTTATGTGTATGTTGATTGATGGACAAATATTTCATTCGTCAATTCTCAATTTTAGGTCAAGACAAAATTGTCTTTTAGAAATCTTTTCATTTTAGATCCCCTTCTCAAACACTCAATAGCTTTTAAAAGCTCCTTAAGAGTGTTAGTAATGTTTAAGTCATCAACATACACAGTTTATAACAAATTCAGATCCTGAACTTTTCATAAAAAAATCAAGGAAAATTAGAGTCAATCGTTTTGTACCCTTTTCTTCCTTGATTGTTTCAATCCATATAAGGATTCTTGAAACTTTATTGAAAAAGTTTCTTCTAGCCATCCAAAAAAAAGAAAAGGTTTCTTTTAAACTCTTACATGCTTTAGACACTTCGATTGCTTCAAGGATTTTCATATAACCTTCATTGCCTTGTTAGACATGACAATTATTCATTATATGCATTCAAGTTTTCATATGTTGCCAAATCAAAACAAATCTTATTGCGTACATCATAGGAGAAACATCTCCAATAATGTCCCAATTTTTGCGACAAACTTATGCCCTAAGGCACAAGACTTACTTGATATCTTATGGTTATACCATCGTATAATAATTTATTTATACCCCACTGACATTATACCTTAATTTATGGATAATCAATTCAAAACATCACTTTTCGATGTGAAATAAAATATACTTGAATTATGCATTTTACTTGGCCAATCATTTATCTGTCACACTCTACGACATATTTGAATTCAAGATCCATGTCACAATTAATATCATTGAGCACTACCTCGTATTAAAGATACCGTTGACAATTATTTGATATCGATTCCAACATGACATAACTTATCGAGTATCTCTTCATTTTTCATTATTTTCAGGTACCTGAACATTTTCAAGGTTTTATGAAGTGTTATGTCATGGTGCTCTATTATAGCACTTGCCTCATTATCATGATCATATTGATCATTTGATCCTCTCCTTCTATAAGGAATTTTATATTTGAAACCGATCGATCTATTACGCTTCAGGCATATCATAGACTCTGTCCTTCAAGGACTTCTCGTTGGAGCATTTGCAACTGAATTATAACATAGGATCGATAAATTCATCTGGCAATAGATGCAATATTATGCAAAAGAATTATCTCATGAACTCTAAGTTCACATTTTCTTTTAACGAGGATCTAGATAATTCATAATTAACTTCGTAAATAATATTCAACTGTCAATCATCTCTCCTCCTAATGTTAGAAAATTTAACATTCATCCCAACCTTATTTGAAAATTCATCTCTGTGTGTGGTGGAGAAATTAAAATCATAAGCACATATTCAAACTTTAGATGAAATTATTTGGTTCATGACCCTAAACCATTATGATGGGGAAACCTTTTTGTGCATACATGTGTTGCTACATGTTAAATAAATTTATGTCATACCAAAACTTATTTGGAAGTTTTGATCTCATACCCATGTTTTAGCTATAATTAGAGCATACAATTTCTTCTAAACCAACCAGCATTATCAGTATACTTTCATAGTGGAATTGTGCTCTTAATTTAACAAACGAGCAAACAACCTTACAAACATCAATTTGTAAGTTGACAACAAACCATATGTGACCATACCATAGATGCATCTATCATATAATTGCAAACGGTTCATATGACAAGTGAACATGTCCATATTCACCTTTTTATATGTTTCAAAAATTTTGGACGATTACAATCCCAACCTTAGCTGGTACAATGATAATTTTATCAAGAGAATTCTTGAAGAATCTTTTATTTATTCATCATATAATCCACATGATTTCTCAATTACATTTGCATCACATTTAAACCAGAATGGTCAACCGGTCATGTCAAGTGATCTTTATTTTAGTACACTTATAATTTACTTTTGCATGTGATTCCATCAACATGCCCACGTTTATATGCAACAAATAAGAGAAAAAAATGGGTAATCGTTTACACAAATATTTATGACCTGCTTCGATTATTAATCTGAAGATAATAAATCTTTTCATAATTTATAGTCTCAATATTTCTTTTCAATTCATCCGAAACTTAAAAGTTTCATTTGAGACTTACTACAACCCCAATATTATTCCCTTGCTAATAACACAACTCGTTAGAGATTTCAATTAATTTTGTGTACTATCACATATCCCATGACATCATCCATATGATGAACATCTCCTTCAAGGAGAAATTATATTATTATTGTCATGGTCAAAATTATTACGAGCAAGACATGTCTCTTCTTTACTTTTGTTGTACCGTAGGTACACAATCAATGACACATTTGTAATGTCACACAATAATATTATTTTGTCCATGACCACAATATTTATTGGCTAGATTTCTTTTGCCTTTTCGATACTTCACAATTAACATACCATAATATTTATGACGTATAAACGTGCACGACCATTAACCATTCCTGTCAAATAAAATTTATTTATTTCTCCTAAACCTCCCGTAGAGATGAGTTGTGACATATTCTCAATCACACATGAATATGTTCTTATTCATATTTTTCCTTCATATTTTGTCATATTCACGTTAAAGAATGGACAAACATTCATGATGCTTATTTCCAGTCCCAATCTCTTCATGACTTTGACCATAAACATTGATGTATTTCATATTGATACGCTCTAACTTACTTCTCAAATAAAAAGTAAAGCGGTCGTATCAAGTAAAGAACTCAACTAATGAGGTTGGGATCGTTCCATGAGAAAAATAGTTCAGACTTAACTTCAATCTATTATTACTACTATTTAGTCAATTATTTCCTTGGAAAGCAAAGACAATAAGAAGGGGTTTTTTTTACTTATAAATGAATGAAAATAAATAGCTAAATTAAAGGAGACACTAACAGCTTCAAATGATAGAGTTTAATCAATTAATAAAAGTAACTAGGGTTTACGTGTTCCCCACAGGTTCATAACTTTATAATTCTAACTATAACAATTCTTTCCTAGTATCTTGCATGCAAAGTGATAAGTTATGTATTTTTAAATTCTTGATCCGGCATCTAGAAAGTTTCACTCCGCACCTTGGTCCGTCTACGTGTGTTGCTATACTAACTCTTACCTTTACCTCATATTAAGCATCGTATTCGATATTTGACTAAGTTATTACCTGGTACCAATCAATACTAGCCTATTAGATAGTATACACTAAATCTATGTTGATAATTCTTTTCCTATTGTCTACCTCCTTTGTCCGGCAAGTAGCATTAAGGCGAGTTCTAACGTTGGCCATCTGTTAAAAAGACTTTTAAGCGAAAGAATTATCAATACATGTAAGACACTATTCTAGAATTGTTATTTTAGTTAGGTTTTACCTCATTATTCATCTATGGTTCCCACAACCCTAGTTATGGAGTTTAGTTACCCATAGTCATAATCACAATATTCAAATATGTATATAAGAATTCATACACTTACTTCAATGAGAAAAAATAAAATCCAGAAGTTCACTTGATTAATCAACAAAAGTCACCAACAATCAATTACTGAAATTAATTGAAGACTAAAGATTCTCCAAAAGTGTAACAATAATGACCAAGTCTAATCCACAAAAGAAGCTTAGATAACCAAGAGTCTAACAAAGAGTCTAAAATAATCAAGAGACTAATAAGGAGTCTAAAAGTAATCAAAATTCTAACCCAAAAAATGAGGTTTTTTGAACTATTTATAAAAAATAAAAACCTAATTAAATAAGGACTCTATTTGCTAGAAATCTGTCAAAATGCGGCTGGATCGACGTAGCTCGCGACGGATCGTCGTGGTCACGACGGGCCACCATGGACTCCGTCGTCCCATACTTATGCAATTTCTTCAGCTCCTCTCTTAATTATCCTTGACGGCAGGTATGACGGATTGTCACAGGCACAACGGTCCCTCGGGGATATCCGTTCCATAACACTTGTACTCTTGGAATTTGGGTACTGAGACTACTTCTCTGATCTTCATGACGAACCAGCAGGACGGACCGTCATGGCTGCAACGGTGTGTAACGCATTCCGTAACCCCACACTTGGTCAAACTTCCTCATCTTCCTTCAGAAGCTGCACTACGATGTCACCTACGGAGCGTCACGTGCACGACGGACCATCACAAGCTCCATTAGTGGTACTTTTCTGCATTTCTTGCTCAAAAACCTCCGCATTCATCTTTTAGACAGATTTCCTGCAAATAAAGAGAAACTTACATAAAAATTAATACAAAAAGGCTTTTGGACAAACTAAACTTAAGGAAAAGGCAGTAAAAATACCGTGAAATCACGATATATCAGCACCCTCAACTTAAATTTGTTGTTTGTCCTCAAGCGATGCACTATGACTCAATACAAAATCTTTGTACAATAGTATCCATGTTTTATCTTTCGCAATCATTTGTCTATCAATGCCGATCACTCTCATCATGTTTATGCATGCTATTACTATTAGGCTTGAATTATGTGAAATCAGACCATGACACAGACTCACCATACACTAACACCTATCCTCTTCAATTTCTCACCGAGGTGATAATATTTCCGGTATTGCAACTAGTGCCCTCACTTCAAAATAATATCCTCATTTTTCACACAACAATTTCAGTTTGAGTATAAGGATTACTTTTCAACACTCACCCTCAGAACAAATTCACACTCATTCATACATATTGCTATAAGCTTGCCCTTATTTTCACTGCTTTAAGTTCGCTATACAACTCTTAGGATCACGATAGGACTTTCTTAGCTTGTAACATATGCTCAGGGTCAGGTAGGGTATATTTAGGTATACTTTAGTGACTTTTTTCCCTCCTTGACATATCAGCTAAACATACTACTTTTTTATCATTTTATTTCGCCTAGTTTCTCATATTCTTTCACGTTACTATTTTTCCTTCTTTCTTCATTTGTGTAAGTGACTCTCTTCTTTTCTTGCTTGTAATTCTTGTATATTTTTTTTCACTTTTCTTTCAAATAATTCTTGAGTCACTTTACTTTTGTTCTTTCTCTCTCTTTGTTATTTCAACCCCATTTTCCAGAGTATTCCTCATAATAGCCACCCTCAACTCATGGCATGAGTCAAAGTACACAATACCCAAAGTTGGGTCAGGGCCATAAAAAGGTTGGTTTACTGCATTAGCCACCCTCAACTTATGCTTTTGGCATAAGCTGAGGTGCACATGTCCAAGGAGGGACTAGGGCCAACATATTATTCTCAGAAAAAATCAATTGGGGTGAAAAAGAAAGGTTTAGTTTAAGCTCAAATCATTTGGATCAAAGAAGGATTAATTTCATTTGGTTTTCTTTTATTTAGGCTAAAAATGGGCTATATTTAACAAGAGCCTATGATCCTTTCCTAATTGTTTATTACAACTTACTTTTAGCAGGACTAACCAGACAAGTTCTAGCTCAGTACAAATAGTGGACTATTCAAATCTTCCTCACACTCACTTGACATCTCATTACTCTACCAGATTATCAAACACCTATTTCGAATTTTAGACTTAGGCTCATGCAGTTGTGTACCTCTATGTCATGCTTAGAGCCACACATTTATCAATTACTATGCCTAGTCATACATCATTTTCATTTCATCAGGATATCATTTTAGCCATCATACTTTAGAATTAAACTATGTACACAAGATATAGACATGCCGGTTCAACAGAAAAAATAATCAGTCTCTTGGGGAAAAAGAACACAGGCAAGAAAACCCCAGAAAAGGATAGTGAATTGGGCTACTCAGACTTCACCCTAGCACTCACTTTCCACTTATCCCACCCCCAACAAAAAGACATTCAATTATCCCCAATGCATAAAAAAAATTGAAATACAAGAGTGGTAGGTGAAGCAAACTTGGGGCGCAAAACGCCGACGATTAGCAAGCTGGTGGGTCCAGTTCCCCGGAACCCACTACCTCTATAATCTGGACACCCTCAGTAGTGTCCACAGCATCAACAGAACTATTAGTAGTGCCTCCCGCTATCTCCATATTTCTAAAGCTAGATGCCCCAGCAGCTAACTCTAATAACCTCATCTAACGTGCCTCCTCATCAGCAAGAGAGGCTTTCTTCGCAGCCTCCATCTCATGTCGCTCCTTCTTCCGTGCTCGAGCCTCATCCTCCTCTCGACCCCTACGCCTCTTGGCATGCTCTCGAGGGGGAGGTAACGGAATCTCAAAAGTGGTGAATGAGGCCGCCATCACTATGTCTTCAGCAGGCTCTGCAGAAGGGGCCTCAGATTCAGGCACCCTAGCCTCTAAGATCATATCGATGTCTGTGCGAAGACTGTCAATCCCAGCCTGAAGGGTCGACACATCCACCTGAGGAACTGGCCGGACTAGCACCCGCAACTCAAAAGCGTCCAAGCGTTAATGAACCTCAACAATTTTCCGCTCTGTGTGCTGGACCATTCTCTGCTCCAAGCACTCTTCTGCCTCAGCAATAGACCTATGCATCAAAGGATGGATGTGATGAAGAAGTGTAGAGATCTGTGCCTCTAATTTATGGACCCTAGAAAGCGGGACCAGATCGGGGAAAGGGGCTGAGCGAGAGGAGCTCGCGGCAGTGCTACTACCCGGGATAGACTCGACCGGGGTAGTGTCAGTGGAAGCCGCCTACGTAGCCGTGCGGGCCTGTGCTACCGTATCATCCAGATTGTCACCAAGTGGAGGCAACTCTGGACGGAGCCCTCTGCGTGGAGCAAACTCATTCGCCTCATCCCTGATGAGGCTGATATCAACAGTGCCCAGCGAGGTCTTGAGCTGATCAACATTCCATATAGGTACACCTGCGGACCTGCATAGAGAAAATATCATGCACGGGAAAGGATAAGTAGTTATGACCTTAAAATCCCTCTCGTGCATGACCGCCTGTAAAAGCCAAGCAAAGTCCACCTCAAACCCGGCTATCATCGCCGCCATCAGTACTGCACGATCTCATGTGACTATACTATCAGCGGCTGTGGGGGAAAGGAAGTGGCGGACAATCAACCATAAAAACTTCGTCGTGAAGGTCAGGTTAGCCTTCTTGATGGATCCCTTCAGCTCGGTCACCTAGTCAGCACCCTCTCCATCAACAGACAAGTGCAGGGCCATCCACCTCTTGGGGGTCTCTCTCAGCGATGGCTCACGCAGGAATTGACCATCTTTGACAATTTGCCACCGCTTGTCGAACTCGGCGGTTAGAGGGTTCCAGTTGGGATAAACATCCTCACCGTATAGATACCGGTGGATGGCAGGCAGGAGGATATCAATCTGAATGCCACGTACTCGGACATGCTCTAGTAGGGCTTGTTTGGCAGGGGCAACCCGCCTATCAATCTGTGATCTGAGAGTAGCCACGTAAGAGGCGTAGAACTCTCTGACCAACTCTTCACTATAACGTCCCAACGAACGCACTGTCCACTTCAGTCGATGTTTGGTGAAGAGATTGTGGATCTCTGACATAGTCGGGAGACTTCCCGTAAGGACCCGCCGCTTCAATGTAAGTGTCCGTGTCATGATTCCTTTGTCATTTAGAAAATTTGCATCGGAATAGACTTGATACTGCCCATCGACACACCACCGGTTGGGCTGGTCGGTAACCGGGGTGAGAGCATGAGTCGGTCAACCGGGTGTGGATTCCAAACTGTCAGCCTCACCAGACGAGGCAGACGAGGCAGCGGTGGCGGGTGCAGGGACCTCAACAAATTCGGAGGCTTCCTCCGACCACGAAACTCCTAAGGAGACAGACGCTCCTTATTCATTAGTAGCTGACCCAGAAGGTTTGCCGGTCAGTGTGTGTTCCACATCAGACTAAGAGGCAGTGACTACGCCGGATGCCAATTTTTAAGGTGTGGCTCTGGCAGCACGTGCAGCTCGGGATGGGGTGGAAATGCCTGGGGGCACATACTCGGGGTCACGCTCATCATCAGAGCCAATGATCAGGCGGGAAGACGGGGCAACAAACTTCGATCGCCCGCATGCGTAGACTCGATCTTGTTTTGATACCATAATAGATAGTACTTGTAAAGAATCAATATTAGTACTAGAACGAGCAAACAAGACAAGCAAAACCACACAAAATAAATAAAATAGTTAAGATGTAATGACATTCCTATAGTAACAGTGAAACACGACGAACCAGGTGATGGATCATCGTGAGTACGACGGACCGTCATGGGGTCCGTCATGTATTACTTTAATCTATGTTTATGTGGAGACCCCTGAAGGAAAGTCTCTGACAAGTATGATAGATAGGCAGGACAGAGCATTGTGATTAGGACGGTCCGTCGTCGATGTCATTCGTGGGACAGTTAGAAAAAATTATGGAGACCCTTAGGAAAGGGGTCTCTGACCGTCATGACGGTTATGCAAGACAGACCGTTGGGTATGATGATCCGTGGTAGGTATCCGCCAGAGGATACATGGAAAAGTAAAGAGACCCTTAGGAGAGGGATCTTTGACCGTCAGGTTATGCAGGATGGACCTTCAAGGTTATGACGGTCCGTCGTAGATGTCCGTTGGAGGACACTTAGAAAAAGAGAGAGACCCTTAGAAATATGGTCTCTGACCATCATGATGGTATGTGCAGGACAGACCATCGTGGGAATGACTGTCTGTCACATGTATCAGTTGGAGGACACTTAGAAAAAGTGAGAGACCCTTAGGAACAGGGTATCTGACAACCAGAACGGATGTGCAGGACGGACCATCGTGGAAACGACGGTTCGTTGCATGTGTCTGTTGGTGGACACTTGGAGAAAATTGGACAGTGGGGTGTTAGGGATGTTGGAAAGGACCCAATAACGGTCCGTCATCGAGGTCTCGTTCTGTCATTCAGTGACAGAACTGGGGATACCCCATTCATCCCCTATGACCCAAATGGAATTATTAGTGTTTTAACCTACATTTTTATCTAACCCAAATACCTAGTAAACTAGCAATGCTAAAGCACCTATTTTCTAGAGTTTTAACAAGGCAATTTTGAAGATTTTCAACCTAGGTCAGACAGAATATGTATTAAAGAATGAACCCATCAATAAGAAATAGGCTAATACTAATTGATAAACAAAAATGCAATGTAAATTGGTAGAAATGAGAGACACATACCTGAGAATTTGAGAAAAACAAGTGAGGAAGGTACTTGGTGATCAAGTAATGAACCACAGCAGCAGACTCCGACTAGTAGAGAGTGAATTTTAGAAATTGAGGAATTTGGAAAAATGATCGGTTGAAAGAAAGAACGGTAGGAAATTGGAAGTTGAAAAGGGAGGGAAATGGGAGGAAGAGGGAAGGAAATGGGCGAAATGAAGGGGGTGGGTTTTTTAAATGTTAAGAATTTTTAAAACCCCCGGCCGGGTCGGGTCGGGTACACTTCATTAATGACCCGACGAGTCCCCGACGATGGTCCGTCGCAGTTGTGACGGTCCGTCATTGGTTCCGTCGTGTATACCCTAGTTTTGCAAATAACATAAAGACGTACCTGGGACGACTGATTCATGCGACGGTCCGTCGCGGTCGTGATGGGATGTCGCGGTTGTGACGGGACGTCGATGTATCCGTCAGTGACTGTTGCAGAGTGATTTTTAGTAGAATTTCCTAGTGATGTGCCTGCAAATTTAATACCCATTAGTATAAAATTCTACTATTACTAAAAAGAAAAACTATAAGTATTGTGTTTCCTCCCAACAAGCGCCCGATTTAACGTAGCAGCACGACTAAGTACACTTGATTACTCAGCCTTCATCAAGATGGTATACCTCTATCACTTCATTCACTGATGCAGTATGCCCAAAATAGAGTTTTATTCGTTCTCTATTCACCTTAAACTGCTTTCCCTCCTTGGTTTCTAACTCAACTGCTCCATGAGGGAATACTTGGGTAATCAAGTAAGGGGAAGTCCGTTTTGACTTGAGCTTGCCCGGAAGCCAACACAACCAAGAACTGTCTAAAAGCACCAAATCCCCAACCATAAACTCCCGTTTTTCACTTTTTAGGTCATTATCCTTCTTCATCTTTTCTTTTTAGGATATAGCATATACCGATTGGATCTCACAACTCTGCCTCATGGACTTACAAATGTTGAAGGTAGCTTCTTCATTGTTCTATCGAAATTTCATCTGGCCCTTTTCCATATCAACTAAGGCTCTACCCGTAGCAACGAATGGCCACCCAAGAATAATAGGCACTTCAAAATCAACTTCACAATCAAGAATAACAAAATCTTCCAGAAATATTAACGACTCCACTTTTACTAGCACATCGTGGAGTATCCCTATAGGCCTTTTCGCTGTTCGATCAGCCATCAATAGCCGCATCGCAGTGGGCTTTGGGTCACCCAAACTCAACTTCTTGTAAATTGAGAGGGGCATGAGATTTATGCTTGCCCCCTAATCGCATAATGCTTTCGCAAAATGTAATGACCCGACTGTACAAAGAATGGTGAACACACCCGGATCTTCTTTCTTTTGTACGAGAGATCTTGTAGCAATAGCACTACAATGCTGCATTCTATCATCATCTTCGAAAGTGATCGATCTTTTCATTGTAACCAGATCTTTCATAAACTTGGCATAACCGGGCATTTGTTCTAGAGCTTCTACCAAAGGGACATTGATAGAAAGCTGCTTCAACATTGTTATAAAACGTCGATATTTACCATCCTCAGTCTTTTTCACTAATCTCTGAGGAAAGGGTAGTGGTGGTCTAGGCATGAGAATTACCTTTATATGGACTTCTGCATCTTTTCCAGTGTATCTTATGCTTCACCACTACCCTCTACCACCTTATCACTATCCTTTCTCACCTTTTCCTCATTAGACGGCATAGGTGGGTCAATGGTTTGCTTACCACTCCGAGTAGTGATTGTCATACAGTGTGCATCATTTTTTGGATTTTGGATAGTGTTGCTAGGAAGAGTGCTTGGTTGCTGTATGTTCACAATAGTATATAATTGGGCCATTTTCAACTCGATCTACTTAATCGATATTGCATGTGTATCGACTTTCTGCCCAATACCCACTAAATCACTCCTTAACTCTTTAATGTGCTCATCATTAGCATCGAACCTCCTCATCATTTTGTGCAACATAACCTCAACTCGCGCCGTACTATCTCCACAATCCCTAGGAGTAACTTCACAATTTTGAGGAGGGACATAGGGACCATTCCTATCATTTCTGTTACGTAGTTACCCCTGTTGAAGTTGTTGTCGCAGTTGTAGTTTCTATCTCAGATGTAATAACCCTCATGGTTATAGTTAACATAAATCCGACCTTGGTTCCCTTGACCTTGGCGTCAATTATCCTGATTTGAGCCTTGGGCACTCGGTCGGAAATCCCCCGCCTGCTCATTTACTGCATAAGAATCCTCCGCATAATAGCATTCATCATTTGGTGGTGGTGGTTTAGACAAGTAGTTAACTGCATTTATCTTTTCTGCACCCCCAGTGATATGTTTTAATACCAACCCAAGCTCAGTTCTCATCTGTGACATCTCTTCACGGATCTCATCTGTGGCTGGGTTGTGAGTGGATTGCACTGCGAAGGTGTTTCTTCCAGTATCTTTCTATTACTCCAAGCTTTATTGTTCCAAAAGATTTTCTCTAACTTTTCAGCAACCTCAGCATAAGGACACTCCCCAGAAAAACCGCCCTCTATAGTATCCAACACCGTTTTATTATTATCATCCTCTCCCCGATAGAAGTATTCCTTCAGTGACTCATCATCTATGCGGTGATTGGGGACGCTTCTAAAAAACGAGGTGAATCTATCCCAAGAACTACTAACTGACTCTCCTAGTAGTGCCACAAAGTTGTTCACTCTGTCTTTGTGGTTTAATTTCTTGGATACCGGGTAGTAGCGTGCTAAGAAAACGTCCCTTAGTTGATTCCAAGTGAAAATTGAGTTGTAACGGAGCTCAGTGAACCAAATAGCAGCCTCTCCCGTCAGTGAGAGAGGAAACACTCTTAGCCCTATTACATCCCAGTCAAAGTCAGGCCTCCCTACACAGCTTTTACACACTGCCCTTACCTTAGCTATTATAGGCATGTGGATCCTCAAAAGGTAGCCCTGAAAACAAACCTCTGGCAGTTAGCCTTTGCATCAGGCTACTAGTTACCACAACGGTGTGTCCTTGTTGTAGAGGGGGCAAGACAAGCGGCACTTCGGAGTCTGCTATATTGTCATAGCCTCTGTAGTATTCTTGGGGACGTGAAGCGGGATTCTGTCTCCTCTGTTGGTTCTCACCCGGAACATCGAGTAACAACTGACCATGAACATCAACCGGAGCTGGGATGTTCTGGTTTGGATCATCATCATTAATACCCAAGTTTTGATTCATGTTGCATAGTGTACGCTCTAATTCGTGATCGTAGGGAAATAAGGGTTCTCTTCCTCTCCGTGTATTTGGCATATAAGGAATATGGTTCTGCAAAAATAAAAAACAATAAAACAAACTAAAGTTAAGAAAACATCGACTAAACTATAGTAATAAGTTTAAGTTAATCTAAAATCTACTTTCCCCGGCAGTGGCGCCAAAATTTGATACGCTCAAACTTACTTCTCAAATAAGAAGTAAAGCGGTCATATCAAGTAAAGAACCCAACTAATGAGGTTGGGATCGTTCCCACGAGGAAAATAGTTCATACTTAACTTCAATCTATTATTACTACTATTTAGTCAATTATTTCCTTAAAAAGCAAAGACAATAAGAAGGGGTATTTTTACTTCTAAATGAATGAAAATAACTAGCTAAATTAAAGGAGACACTAACAACTTTAATTGATGGAGTTTAATCAATTAATAAAAGTACTAGGGTTTACGTGTTCCCCACAGGTTTATAACTTTAATTTTATTTATAACAATTCTTTCCTAGTATCTTTCATGCAAAGTGATAAGCTATGTATTTCTATCCGGCATCTAGAAAATTTCACTCCGCACCTTGGTCCGGCTAAGTGTGTTGCTATACTAACTCTTACCTTTACCTCATATTAAGCATCGTATTCGATATTTGACTAAGTTATTACCTAGTACCAATCAATACTAGCCTATTAGATAGTATACACTAAATCTATGTTGATAATTCTTTTCCTATTGTCTACCTCCTTGGTCCGACAAGTAGCATTAAGGCGAGTTCTAACGTTGGTCATCCGTTAAAAAGACTTCTAAGCGAAAGAATTATCAATACATGCAAGACACTATTCTAGAATTGTTATTTTAGTTAAGTTTTACCTCATTATTCACCTATGGTTCCCACAACCCTAGTTATGGAGTTTAGTTACCCATAGTCATAATCACAATATTCAAATATGTATATAATAATTCATACACTTACTTCAATGAGAAAGAATAAAATCCAGAAGTTCACTTGATAAATCAACAAAAGTCACCAACAATCAATTACTGAAATTAATTGAAGACTAAAGATTCTGCAAAAGTGTAATAATAATGACCAAGTCTAATCCACAAAAGAAGCTCAGATAACCAAGAGTCTAACAAAGAGTCTAAAATAATCAAGAGACTAATAAGGAGTCTAAAAATAATAAAAATTCTAACCCCAAAAATGAGGTTTTTCGAACTATTTATAAAAAATAAAAACCTAATTAAATAAGGACTCTATTTGCTAGAAATCTGTCAAAATGCGGCTGGATCGACGTACCTCGCGACGGATCGTCGTGGTCACGACGGGCCATCATGGACTCTGTCGTCCCATACTTATGCAATTTCTTCTGCTCCTCTCTTCATTATCCCCGACGGCAGGTATGACGGATTGTCACAGGCACAACGGTCCCTCGGGGATATCCGTTCTATAACACTTGTACTCTTGGAATTTGGGTACTGGACTACTTCTCTGATCTTCATGACGAACCAGCAGGACGGACCGTCATGGCTGCAACAGTCCGTGACGCATTCCTTAACCCCACATTTGGTCAGACTTCCCTATCTTTCTTCAGCAGCTGCACTACGATGCCACCTACGGACCGTCACGGTCATGACGAACCGTCACAAGCTCCGTAGGTTATACTTTTTTGCATTTCTTGATCAAAAACCTCCGCATTCATCTTTTAGACAGATTTCCAGCAAATAAAGAGAAACTTACATAAAAATTAATACAAAAAGGCTTTTGGACACACTAAACTTAAGGAAAAAACATTAAAAATATCGTGAAACCACGATATATCACATATTGAAAGATAAAGTGCACCATCACTTTATATTCTTTTATTTTGATGGAGGATTTATAAAATTTACTAGATTAGATCTGCAAAAATTGAGTGTCCATTGACCTTTCATACTAAATCACAACAACTACTTTCAACCTTTGAAAGACCATTTTGAGATGACAATAATGACCTTCACATTTTTAAGGACTATTTGGAGAATCCAATGTGTTCTCTTTTTCAAAATTGTCACAATGATGACTATTATAATATTGTCATTTCACCCCCTTATTCATACATGTAATCACTTGTCGTCTTTCAGACTTATTATTCATTGCTATCATATTCGTACTATAGAATGGAGAAACTGGGCAGATTGCAAACTTATCCTTGACTTCTACCACATTCACTTTTGGGAATGGAGCAAATTCAATGAGATGAATTTCAGGATTTCTCATAAAAAAATGTATCATTTTGTCTTATTCATCATTTTATCATCCTTATGGTGAATTGACTCAAACTCAATATCTTACCCATATAAGGCGTGTTACACCATAAATTCATGGGACTCGAACCCAATATTTTATCATCATGGTGCATCAAAACTCATATTGATGTCTTATTCTCTTGGTGGGATAGGACATGAATCTACCCTCTTACCCTCAAACATTTTTCATTATGGTGCATCCGGACTTTAACCTGATGTCTAACCCTTTTGGTGCGATAAGACTTGAAGTCATCGTCTCACCCTCCAATCAATGTCACATAAGTCAATACCAATAAAACTTTTCCACGAGTCTTTACAAAAACATCAAAAATTATAGAAGCAAGTTTAGTCAAAAGAAGGCTGAGAATTTTCTCACCTCTAGAAATTATAAATATTAATAAGTTCCTCAAAATTAACACTAAGAAAATCAATATTAAAGTTTACTTCTTTATCCTTCAATTATTTTCTAAAATGGAGAACTGTTGGTATAATCATAAATCAATGTATAAAATTGTTAAAGTAGCACAAATCAATATGTTCTACCTTTTCATATACAACATATATACTAAAATAAATTAATAAAAATAACATCATATGCACATTTAAGGCTATATATTGGGTTAAACATACTTTTAAAAAATTCTTACTTATAACACATTTTTTCGAGTTATAGCATATCAATTAAAATTATATTTAACTAAAAATCAATTATAATCTAATTTAAATAATATTTTTAATTTTATTATTACAGTTTCCTTTTTAAAAATCACCTCTGTAAATTTTTAGTTTATTAATTATATATTTTTATAGTTACCTTTTTAAAACTAAATATTCAGTTTACATATTTTAGGGATTTAAATTATCATGTTCCTTGTTTACCGTTATCCAATTAGCCATACCCCAATCACAGCTCACCCCCATCACAAGTCAATCGGAGGTTGCACGTTCTTCACACGCCTCACACCGTCCCACTTTAATCTTCCTCAAAAGTGAATGAAGTTGTTGATAAACTTGCAAGAATGATACAACTATTTTTTACGAGCACAAAATTTATAGTAAAAGGCTTGATCTGTATGCCAACAATCTCCTTACATATCAAAACAAGTCTCAATTCGAACCACTTGATATCAAATGTATGATGGATGTTCCTCAACAAGAAGATAGTTCCAAGTATGTATTTTCTATACTCTACTGATCTCATAAAAAATGACAATATTATTTAGTTATTAAAATATTTCTTCTTCCACATTTTTACAACGATTGTGGTATGTAAACATCTCTTTTTGTTGAATACATCAGTAGCGGCGTTTTTGATATGTCTGTTGTTGATATCAATGCAACATACCATCGACAAACATATGTCACAATACTGTGACATTATGGAAAATTAAAGAAAGAAGATGGCGCAATAAGTGATAGTGTAGTTACTGTACGGTTGCTAGCAAATATGGTGGACCTCGCACAACAAAAGAAAATGTTTCGGACACAACCAATTATCCTACATCAAGAGCACCGAAAAGAAACTAGAAATAGTTTATTGCACCTTCTACCTTTTTTTAGACTACATGTTTTTTTAAACTCTTGAATGTTATATTTGTAACATTCAAATCCATGTAATGTATTAATATATCCAAATGCACTTGTATTTCTAACTGGATAATCCATGAAAAATAACTTGTATTCAAATGTATATTATTTCGTTGTGTTCAACATTCAAATACAATTATATGTGTGTATCAAGAGACTGAAATGTATTCTAGTATTACATCATTTACATAAAAGTGAATCTTAACATAATTAAATTATGTATTTGAATATCGGTGAAAATAACTTCTTCAAACAAAATCTTATCAAAATCGAGAAACATATATATGTATACAAATATAAAATCATATAAACGAGAAAAAAATGCAATTAGAAAATACCCAATGAAGTTGAATTACAAAAATCGTTCATATAATCATCCAAAGGATCTTGAGTTAGAAGAAAATTGGAGAAAAAATAATTAAAAAAGGACATTAATACATGTATATTTAAAAGAGAAAAATATTGAATAAGGTAAGTATGGGGAAAATAGCCCCATAAAACATGCATAATGCATTTATTAAGTCTATAATATGATATCTTTTCTATTTAGTAATAATTATTTAAATATATATAATTTTTTTAAAAAAAATGATAATTCATGGTTAACTAAGTTTGCTAATTAATTATTAAGTATATCTATATAGCTTAAAAAATAAATTGTAGCTATATACATTAAATATAAATTGAGGTTTGCTATATTATGTATTTTTTTTCCCATTTAAATTTCATGATACTATATATCAATGGGTTGTCAATGTACCCTTATTTGGATGAATATGTATGAATTCTTATTACTACTTGTATGAATATGACATCACATTTTTAATTTATTATCTTTTTAGCATGAAAAATTTCATAATTCAACTTATACTTTTTTGAAAATACATGTGTGAATATGTATTTTCAATTGTTGATTTTTTTATTTTCAGGATAGTTTCAATTTACATAGTTCATACCATATACATTCACTATTTTAAACATATTTAACTAGGAATTCATTGTACCATTGATATGTTAAAAATAGTGGATCCATATGTATGAACTATGTATGATTTTTGTATGAACTATGTATGGATTATGATTAATACTTTTATGAAAATGGTTGACACAAAATAAAGTTAGTATTGAAATAAAACTTGAATAAAATTGGTATAAAGTGTGTTTCGGTGTTATTTATATTTGGACAATATTTAGAAACCACAATTATTCATATATTAATATGCCAAATGCACTCCATAAATAAAAAATGTGTCTAATGGACAAAACAATGTAAAAACTGTGTAAAAAAAAGTAAAAAAAAAAAAGAAATCATTTTTTTTGCACAGGATAGTTTGAACATGTCTTCCTGTTGTGTCCAACTTGACGACATCTACTTCAAGTAATCTTTGACCTTTTGAAATTTCACATAAGCAAAATCTTTTCAGCGTTCAAGTTGGGTCTTCCACTGATCTTTTTGGACCTGGTGGCATCAATTTAGACTCTGAAATATAACGTGGTACATCTCATGTACTCTCGCAAGAGATAGGTTCAACAGGGATGACATATGCATCTTTGAAATTCTTCAGGCTATAAAAGCAGTGTAGAATCTGCTTCATGCAATTCCCTGTATTTAAGAACTGCAATTACATGACCAACAAGAATACAAAATAATTAATACAAATTAGAATTTCACACAAAAAATTCAGAATTTCATAAAAACAAAATAATATGTGACATTTAACACCCAATTATTACACATTCTATACCCAATTAATACACATTACATACAATAAATTCCAAAGACATTACAAACAGTGCTTTTCAAATTATAATTACACAACAAAATAACATTTCATATTTCATAACCTATTAATACGCAATTCATAAACAATCATCAAGTTTACCAACTTTATAGATTTTTTCATACCAAAAAGTCAATTATTATCACACATATCTGCAAATAACAAAATCTAAATTATCAAACAAAAAAACAAACATCATACAATCTTACAACACTGTTTATACAATTAGTCAAAAATATAAATATTTTTTTCTTGCACGTTATTTAACACATTGTAATATCAATTTCGTTGGCTCTTTTTACTAGTAAATTAACTCAACATTATTCATGTATTTTATTTTTTCAGAAAACATATATTAATCGAATTTTCAATTTTAATAAAACTGAAACGTCTATAATGTACCGTACTGTTACAAGTAAGGTACCTATCAAATGTGTTATGAAATAAAAACAAAACAAACTGTATTATGAACAAAATTACCAAAAATAAATCAGTAAACTATAATAAATACCAACTTGACGGATCCCATCTACCACCATATTTAAATAATACGAATACGTTGTTATCCATCACAACAAATCATAATTTTTTTCACAGCAAAATAACTTCAATCACTAAAAAAATGAGATTACTTTCTGCAAACTATTGAAGAGTGAGAAACGTGATAGAGAAATAAAAAGGGATAAAATCATAATTTAATTTGCTTTAAACTTATTTGAGAGTTTAAAACAAACTGAATAATCTTAACTTTTTTTGAATTCTTAACATGTGTTAATTTGATAATTATCTATTATTAATTGAAATTAATTGAAACCTCATAAATGTGCTACTTTTCAATTATATGCAGAAATATTTTTTTAAAAAAATAAATGTTTTCAATTATTTAAAATCAGCCTTTATTTTCTAATAATATGTTATAACTTGAGATATTAAGAGCCTGTTTGGATGGGCTTAAAAGCTGGTCCAACTGACTTAAAAGTCAGTTTTTAACTTATTAGAGTGTTTGACAATTACCAAAGTGACTTATTTTAAATAAAAAATGACTTATTTTAAGCCAAAAGCTAAAAGGTAGGTGAGATTTAATTTTTTTCAACTTAAAAGTCATTTAATGTTGATCAAGTATATTACATTTTTTCCCTTAATTCTTTTATTATTATTGTTATTAATAATATTATTATTATTATTGTTATTATTATTATTATTATTATATAATAATAATAATAATAATAATAATAATAATAATATTTTATGATGATAATTGAAGTATGTGAATGATAAGAAATATTATTACTTATGGATGTAAAATATAAATTAATTTTGTTTAATTTTTTTAAGGATAAAACCTTAAATTAATCAACTTTTTATCATGTTAACAACTTTAAGGGTATTTCAGACATTTTGATTAAAAAAAGTGTTTGCCAGCACTTATTTGTCAAACACATGAACAACTTTTTTTTCAACTGCAACACTTTTATCCAAACACATAACTACTGATTTTAAAAATAAGTTTCAGTGCTTTCAAAAGTACTTTTTAAAAGTCACTTTTTTTAAGTCAATCCAAACAGACTCTAAATGTTATATATTGAAAGTCAAACTCTAATTTTATATCTTGAGAATATTACTATAAAAAATATTATATACCTAATTTTCACAATAAATTATTAGTGTAAGAGAAACTTTTGAAAATATAAATGTGTAACAAGAAAAAATAAATAGAACATGTTCCTGCTCACAAGTATTTCAACTAGAACACTTTTGTGAAGTGCTACAACTTTTAGAGTATATTCGTGCTGATAATGTGTTACAAAATCAAACTCATAATAATATAATCATAAAGAAAAGATGTAAGGTGGAAGAGAGAAGATTTTTCTTCTATTCAAGTGTATATTTCAAATGGTGAGTGATATCTTTATTTTTAATGTTAAGATATCACTTCCAAAGGTCACCATGATAAATGCAGGGGCGGACCTACCTGTAGAGTTTTGGGTGCTCGAGCACCCATTGACTCCGGCGGAAACTTTATATATGTATACAGTAAACCCTAAAAATATTTATATAAGATTTGCTTCAACACCCATTAAATAAAGTATTCCATGGTCGTTGTGATTCTAAAGTCATATTCTGGGAGCGTTGGTGTCCTTCATAAAGGGTTCAAGCCCTTGCGGCAACATTTTTATATTTTTTATTGAGAGAAGGCCAACAGAAACTTCTTGACTTCTTTTTTTAAATTTTGCTTATATTTTTTTTTTATTTTTCCACTTTTCTATTTTGGCATTTCATTTATCAAATAAATTATAAAAATATTAGTGGTGAACTTATAAAAAGAATTTTTTTGGCTAGCAAATGTTAAAAGAATTGAGCATCCACGTTTATCGAATTCTGGATTCGTCACTGAATAAATGTCCAATAAATATGTACATAGTTATCTATAAAGGTTTATGTCACCTTGAAAATATAGATACATAATAACGATACATTCATGAAGAAAGCAAATGGATAATCCACTAATCTATAAATTTTAAATAAATTGGGCCAAAAATGCTAAGTCAGCCTCACGAGCTGACAAAAAGAAAACCCTTATGTGCTGACATTTTGCATGGTTTAAGAAATTACAAAGTAAAAACTGTAAATTAAATAAAGGGAAAATGGTCAAAAATATCCCTCAATTTTGTTTTATTGGTTAACTATGCCCTTACCGTTAAAGTGAAATTAATTTTATCCCTACCGTTACTAATCTCACCATATATACCCCTCATTTGACGGAAAATACAAAATCAATTTAAATTAACCCGATTTTAATTGAAATTACCCTATTTTCTTTTTTCAATCCAAACCCGACCCACTAAACCAAACGAATCATTCCCAAATTAAAATATAAACCCATTTTCTCTAATATTCTTTCATCTTCTTCAACACTTTAAAGGTAAATTTGGTCAAGATGTTGTAGATTTAAGCAACAACGAATATTTGAACAATTATTGCGTTGTAGAGGTGGAGTTTGACACGCTCACTACACCATTTTAGGTCTACAACAACACTAATTCTGGACAACGCTTATAAAGTGTTGCCTAAAATACTTTTGGGAACACTTTTAAAGTGTAACCAAAGATTTTGATTTTTAGCTACATTAATTTTAGCAACACTTCTAAAGTGTACTCTTTAATGGGATAACCTACACTTTATAAGTGTTGTTATAGTTGGCAACAAGTACTTACATGAATGGCCACACTTTTAAAGTGTGTTATTTTTATAATTGTAAATACAACATATTAAAAATGTGGCCTTAGTGTTTTCACCAAAATTTTATATACCCTCCAATATTTTAACATTAAAATTTGATCTCCCTCCCATTTTTATTTGGCCAAAAAAATAAAATATTAAAGAAAAATTAAAAAGAATAAAACATTAAAGAAATAAAAAAGGCAATTTTTCCTAAAACGACAGTTGAAGCTTCCATTTTCAGCTGAAGAACACCATTTGCATGAACTGGAGAAGGATCGTAGAACGGAAGAAATCAATTTGTAGTACGATTTTCGTCACATTTCTGTCAAACTTCAACTGAAGAACACCATTTTCAGCTGAAAAATCGAAGAGCACTGCAATTTCTCTGAACATGAACTGAAGAAGACGATTTTCCTCTCAGGCTTCGTTGTTCAAGATTGGAGAGCTGAAGAAGACGATTTTCTTCAAAGATTTCTGGGTAAACTGTTGTTCCATCAGATTTCCTTTTGAAATTTGAAAGAAAATGCTTCACAAATCAACTTGCCTCATGTCTTAAAGCTTTAGGTTTTTGGAATAGAGTTTATCAGGTAAGAGATTTTACCTTCAAAAGTCTAAATTATAGCTTTAAGATTTTGATATTCTTGTGTGTCAGTCAAAAATTTAAGTTAGGGTTTTTATGTTCTTGTGTTGTTGATATGAATTTTATTGATTTTGGGAGTTTAGTTTATAGATGTATTACGTATAAATGGGCAGATTATCTTTGAATCACTAGTTTTTTCTCTTGAATGTTGAATGTAGAAGCTGAAGCTAAGTCACCTTTATATGAAGAACTGAGTTGTAGCTAAGTCGTCTTTCTTCGAAGAACTAAATTGTTGAAGATGGCGATACCTACGATATTTTGTCCCTAATATAGATTTCATCAAGTGTAAGTAGCTACTCTACATGAATTTCAAAAATTTTTAATGTCTGTATTAATGTCACTGTTTTTTTAGTCTTCCTGAGTTCATAGTGTGCTCACCTTAAGCTTGGTTTGTTTCTCTGTTAACCACATTGATTATGTCTTGTAGCTATTTGCTTGTAAAATTTTTCTTTTTTCAACTACATGCCTTGAAGTGTCTAGAAGTCATTTTGTTGTTTCTCTAGAGCCTTTTCCAGTGTACATCAGAAACTTTAGTTCAATATTTCTTAGTTGTTTTGGGATAACCTCGTAGTATGAATTTGCTAAATTTGCTTTGTATTTTGAGTTGCACTATATAGAAAACGAATCATATGCCTTAGAGATAGACGATATAAGATATATTTTTCAAGTCTAGAAGGGGTAGAGAGGAAGCAGTAACTTGTGAGAGTGTCTTGCAAGAGCTGGACATTACAGTTATGACAAATAGGAAATTTCTTCCTATAAAGGGATCTATTAGAAAAAAAATAGTAATAGACTTTAACTTTGTGGCTGGACAGTACATAATTTCTTATTTTTACAATAACAAGTAATTGTGTATGATAAGTTTGATTGGTGCACATTTTATTACCTTCTATAACTGGTAAAACTATAGTGATACCGTAACATGCTTTAATTATTAATGTATATAACTTAAATCCTTAGTAAAACAATTGTTTCTACGTCTTTAATTGTTTTGTTTCTTTTTCTACTTTCAACTTGAGGATTATGCTTTCTTTTTTTCTGCTAACTGTTACTAGAGATAACAATATAGAAGTAGAAGATTTGTTTTTGTAGTATGGACAACCTGTTGAGTTTTGGATATTGTTGAAAGTGAGGCTTGCTTCATCTAAGTTTTAGAAAAATTAGGAGAATCCAGTGCAAATAAAATGGAGAGAAGGTTTTGTATGATGCTAAAGTATGTCTTATTTGATAAGCTAGATGCAACGGATGAGAAATAGCTTGTAACTTTTTAATTTCATTACATGTCAAGTTCTTGCATATAGAATAGAATTAAATAGAACTGTAAAGATAGTCTATGATCAAGTGCTATAAGACTGTCCATGGATGATGCTAAAGTCTGTTTCAACGTATGTCCTCTTGATGAAGTTAACAACTTCATTATCAACCTTTTTCTCAGTGACTTTATGTTTCTCCTTCCTATCGACTTCAATGGTTCTGTCATGCTTCACAAAGTGTTTCTTTTGAGCTTTAGGGGGGGAGACCGATGGTGGTATCCACCAACACTTTTTCTGTGTGACTTCACTTGATCGGATGCCTTTTCCTTTAGTCTATATCAAACTGTAGATATTGACAGCAATCATGTTGGCATTGACATCAATGGCCTAAAGTCTGTAATAGCCAAGTTGTTGGGAAAGACAAGACACTAACAAAGAATGTCTGACAGGATAACAGCGGAAGAATACCTAAGTCCATACTTTCCCTTTTCGATTTGAACCAAGAGAAGACAAACAACCACAAGCAATATGATAGTAAGGCAGCAAATAATTCAACCAAACAAATATAACAAGGCAATATTAAACCAATCACACAAGACACCAAGATTTACGTGGAAAAACCTTCGATGTGAAGAGTAAAAAACCACGGACCAAAAGCTCCACTATAATCACCAAGATTTCAATATTGTTCTCCAAATTTTCCACAAAACAAGTGCCAAACAACGAGCAACAACAAAATAAGATTGCACCAAATCTAGAGAATTAAAGGAGCAAAATCACCAATTTTGCAGCTACTGTTCACGACACCAAAACTGAAGCTGCAGGCCACTAAATCCAACTCTGTCAGTTCCTAATCAAAGATTGAGATGAAGATAATATATTGTCCATAAATCAGCTCAATCGGACAAGAAACGAAGCGGGAATCGCAATTTGAAGTTGGCTGTTAGGGCTGAATTGTGACTGCGAAAACTGCTCTCTTTCTCTCTTTTTGGCACTGAAAAAACTCTCTGTGTATATGAAAATAAGACCTAAATAGGCTTATATTTGACTCATAAGAATGGGCCTATGGGAAAAAATGGGTTGGTACAAATTGGGCTTTTATTTATCCACATAGGAAGGGGAAAAGGCCCATAACCCAACAATTCTCCCCCTCACGACTATGTGGAGGAGACAGCCATCCCGGCGACCATGCAACAATCTTCAAACTTCCCTCTTGGCAAAGCTTTAGTCATCATATCGTAACCATTGTCATTTGTATGAATCTTTTCAAGCTCAAGCAACTTAGAATCCAACACATCTCGAATCCAATGGTAGCTCACATCAATGTGTTTAGACCGACCATGGAACGTAGAATTCTTGACAAGATGTATAGCACTTTGACTGTCACAATAAAGCACATACCTCTCTTGAGCACAACCAAGTTCCCCCAAGAATCTCTTCATCCAAAGCAATTCTTTACAAGCTTCAACGACAGCAATAAGCTCAGCTTCTGTAGTAGATAGAGCAACACATTTTTGCTACCTAGATTGCCAAGACACAACTCCCCCTGAAAAAGTAACCAAGTACCCTGAAATAGACTTGCGAGTATCAACATCACCAGCCATGTCTGAATCAGTATAACCACAAAGAATATGCTTCCCTGTACCAAAACACAAACTCAGACTACAAGTGCCACAGAGATATCTCATAACCCACTTCACAACATTCCAATGTTCTCTTCCCGGATTAGAAAGAAAACGGCTAACAACTCAAACAGCGTGAGCAATATCCGGTCTTGTACAAACCATCGCATACATCAAACTACCAACAGCTGAAGCATAAGGAACTTTCTTTATATCTTCCTTCTCATCATCACTAGAAGGACACTATTTCGTGCTCAATTTGAAATGCATAGCTAAAGGTGTATTGACAACCTTAGCTTTGTCCAGGCTGAATCTGCGAAGTACTTTTTGAATGTACTTCTCTTGTGATAATACCAATTTCTTGGCCTTTCTATCACGGACAATCTGCATGCCAAGAATCTGTCTTGCTGGTCCTAAGTCTTTCATACCAAAAGACTTACTCAACTCTTGCTTTAACTTCTGAATCGTGCAAGTATTATGACCAACAACAAGCATGTCATCAACATAAAGCAACACAATAATAAAGTCACCATCAGAGAACTTTTGCACAAAAACACAATGGTCTGAAGAAGTCTTCTTGAAGCCCTGCTGACTCATAAAAGAACCAAACTTCCTGTACCACTGCCTGGGAGCTTGTTTCAAACCATACAAGTTCTTCTTCAATTTGCAAACATAATTCTCTTTACCATTGACTTCAAAACCTTTCGGTTGCTCCATATAAATTTTTTCATCTAAGTCATGGAGGAAAGCAGTTTTAACATCCATTTGCTCAACCTCTAAATCTAGACTTGCAGCCAAGCCTAGAACCACACGAATGGATGACATCTTCACAACTGGAGAGAATATCTCATCAAAATCAACTCCCCTTTTCTGATTAAATCCCTTGACAACTAATCTAGATTTGTACCGTGGAACTGGATTACCATCTTCATGTTTCACCCGAAAAACCCACCTGTTTTTCAAAGATTTTCTGTCTTTAGGTAACTTAACCAAATCAAAGGTATGATTATCATGCAAGGATTTAATCTCATCTTCCGTAGCATCAAACCACCTTTCTTTTTCTTCACTTTCCATGGCCTCATCAAGACTCTCAGGTTCTCCCCCGTTAGTAAAGAGTACATACTCATTGGGAGGATAACGAGATGAAGGAATTCTCTCTCTACTAGATCGTCTGAGAGAACTCTCTGGAGCATCTATAATGGGTTGTTGGACAACCACATCATCTTGCACTGGAGCATCAACAACATTATGCCGGTCATTCTGAACATGATCACCATCTTCATTATCAACTTGATTTTCATCATTATGAAGATTTTCTTCTGGTGCAATAGTCAAAGGAACTGGATCAACATCAACTAAGCTCTCACTACTCTGAAAATCAGCCTTGTCAGCTTTGTCAAAATCTTCAATTGTTTGGTCTTCAAAGAACACAACATCACGGCTTCTAACAAGTTTCTTCTCAACAGGATCATAGAAACGATAGCCAAATTCATCTTGACCATAACCAATGAAGATACACTGCCTAGTTTTAACATCCAACTTTGACTCATCCTTAGGAACATGTACAAAGGCTTTACACCCAAAGACTCTAAGATGATCATAAGAAACATTCTTACCAGTCCAAACTCTGTCATGGACATCACCATCTAAAGCAACAGCAGGAGATAAATTGATAACATAAGCAGCAGTATTAAGTGCTTCTGCCCAAAAGGAATCTGACAGCTTAGCATCTGGAAGCATACATCTAACCCTCTCAATTAGAGTTTTGTTCATCCTCTCTGCTAAACCATTTAACTGAGGAGTCTTTGGAGGAGTTTTCTGATGCCTAATACCTTGCTCTCTGCAATATCTATCACAAGGACCAATATACTCACCACCATTATCTGAGCGAATGCATTTCAATGTCTTTTTGTTTGTCTTTCAACCAAGGCCTGAAAAATCTTGAACACATCAAGTACTCGATCCGTGGACTTCAAAGTAAATATCCAGAGTTTGCGAGAATGATTATCAATAAAAGTCACAAAGTAAAGTGCACCACCATGAGATCATACCTTAAAAGGACAACACAAATCAGAATGTACCAACTCCAGCAAATCAAGCTTTCTTGAAGGCGGATGACTCTGAAAAGAAACTCTTTTCTGTTTACCGGCTAAGCAATGAACACATTTCTTCAACTTTGCTTGTTTCACTCCAGAAAGCAAATTTTTCTTAGCCAAACTATCAATCCCCTTCTCGCTCATATGACTCAGTCTTCTATGCCATAACTCTGATGAAGTATCATTCTCCACCAAATTTACTGAGTCTCTGGACATGGAGCCCTGAAATACATACAAGTTAGACAACTTGTCGCTACGGGCCACAACCATCAAACCTCTAGTAAGCTTCCACTGGCCAACACCAAGTGTATTAACATAACCCTCATCATCAAGATATCCCACAGAAATCAAATTCAAGCGAACATTTGGAGCATGCTTGACATTATTGAGAACTAGTTTGGAACCATTGTTACTTTCCAAACAAACTGTCCCAATGCCAATAACTTCAACTTCATGATTATTTCCCATTTTCAACGTTCCAAAATTACCTGGAGTATAAGAAGAAAATAATTCCTTCTTTGGTGTGACATGAGAAGTAGCACCAGAATCCACAAACCAGCTAAACTCATCACGAACAAGATTAATGGCATTTGCATCACAAGAAACAAGAAGATCATCATTAGCAACAACAGCAACACGATTTTCATTATCGCCTTCTCTCTTTTGTTGTCTCATATCTCTCTTGTGCTTGTAACAATATTTCATGATATGCCCATTCTTGTGGCAATAGTCACATGTAATATTCTTGTATTTAGACTTTGACTTGCTTCTACTTTTACCTCTATCATTCTGACCTCTGGACTTGTTTCTCCCCTATCTTCAGTAACCAAAACATCGGAATGTGAAGCTGAAGAAGATGAGGCTTGAGATCTTCTTCTCATTTCTTCATTCAAGACACCACTCTTAGTATATTCCATGGTTACAACACCACTAGGAGCATAATTAGTCAAAGAAACTCGAAGAGTTTCCCAAGAGTCTGGCAGAGTATTGAGAAGCCAAAGTCCCTGTATCTCATCATCAAACTTTACACCCATTCCGGATAGCTGGTCAAGAACACCCTGAAAATCATTAATATGATCAGAAATATGAGTGCCCTCTTTATACCTGATATTCATTAATTGTTTCAATAGGAACAACTTGTTGTTGCCAGTCTTCGAAGCATAAAGTGTCTCGAGCTTGTCCCAAACTTTTGGCATTGTCTCATTCACAATATGATTTCTAACATTATCTTCAGCCCATTGTCTAATATAGCCACAAACCTGCAGATGCTCAAATTCTCATTCTTCATCATTCAAAGACTGATGCTTATTAGAAGCAAATACAGGTAAATGCATCTTCTTGACAAATAGAAGATCTTTCATCTTGCCTTTCCAAATATGATAGTTACTACCATTAAAACACATCATTTTGCTCATATTTGCCTCCATCATTCAAAACGACAATCAACAATAACCAATGCTCTGATACCACTTTATTGGGAAAGACAAGGCACTAACAAAGAATGCCTGACAGGATAACAGCGGAAGAATACCCAAGTCTATACTTTCCCTTTTCGATTTGAACCAAGAGAAAACAAACAACCACAAGCAATATGATAGTAAGACAGCAAGTAATTCAACCAAACAAATATAACAAGGCAATAATAAACCAATCACACAAGACACCAAGATTTACGTGAGAAACCCTTCGATATGAAGAGTAAAAAACCACGGGACCAAAAGCTCCACTATAATCACCAAGAGTTACAATATTTTTCTCCAAAATTGGCCACAAAACAAGTGCCAAACAACGAGCAACAATAAAATAAGATTGCACCAAATCTAGAGAATTAAAGGAGCAAAATCTCCAATTTTGCAGCTATTGTTCACGACAGCAAAACTGAAGCTGCAGGATACCAAATCCAACTCTGTCAGTTCCTAATCAAATATTGATATGAAGATAATATGTTGTCCAAAAATCAGCTCAAACGGACAAGAAACGAAGCGGAAATCGCAATTTAAAGTTGGTTGTTAGGGCTGAATTTTGACTGCGAAAACTGCTCTCTTTCTCTCTTTTTGGCTGCTGAAAAAACTCTCTGTGTATATGAAAATAAGACCTAAATAGGCTTATATTTGCCTCATAAGAATGGTCCTATGGGCAAAAATGGGTTGGTCCAAATTGGGTTTTTATTTATCCACATATGAAGGGAAAAAGGCCCATAACCCAACACAAGCCTGCCGGTTAGTATACCAGTAATGAGAAATCCTTCAATAACTTTACTCTTGCTAGTGGTCAGCCAATGCAAGTTTGGGTGGAATATGATTATGTGGATAAGCATATGAATGTCAAAATGGCTCCAATGCACGTTGCAAAACCAGACCGGCCTCTCCTGTCCTGAGTCTACGATCTTTCATCTGTCACCGATGAAAACGTGTCAATTGGCTTCTCAGCATCAGGTCTAGTCTATCTCCATGAAGAGTGGGAACAAATTCTAATGAAGAAGATGAAAGAATATTAGAGAAAATGGGTTTGGGTTTTAATTTGGTAATGATTCATTTGGTTTTGTGGGTCGAGTTTGGATTGAAAAGAGAAAATCGGGTCATTTTCAATTGAAATCGGGTTAATTTAAATTAATTTGGGGCTTTCCGTTAAATGAGGGGTATATATGGTGAGACTAGTAACAGTAGGGGTAAAACTAACTTCACTTTAACGGTAAAGGCATAATTAACTAATAAAAAAGTTGAATGATATTTTTGATCTTTTTCCCTTAAATAAATAACATATTTAAGTGTGAGTATTATTTGTTCTAACAGGACTTTTTAATATCTTAACATTAGATTTTTAACAATATTTCATAAATAACAAATTAATTTAAAAATAGAAAATAGATTAAAAATAATTTTTAATCAACTAATAAGAACTATCTTTTCCTTAATTATTATGTTCTATAACTAGTAGAATATCAATACCTCAATTTTGTCCCAATTAGTTGGTCATTAATTTGATTGTTATACATCCTAATTAATAGTATCAGTCTCCTATTTTAGTTCTTTCTTTCTCCTTATTTTTAGTTGCCAATTTTTAAAAATTTTATGAGTTTAAGTTTTGTGCAACTTTGATGTATGGAATTTCTGCACCATCATATATTTAATGAAATTTAATTATAGTAACTTATTTTAATAAAATAACAGTGATTATAAAAAAGAAAAAATTAATATCAACTATTGAGTCCTACTTGGATTCTAATCATATTTATTTCCATAACTAAATAATTTTCTTTCCAAACATAAATACAATATTGAGGTTTAATAAATCATTATTTCTATTAGAAACATGTTTAAGATAAGTTAAGGGAGAAACGTGTTTAAGATGCAAATCACTTAATTGTAGTAATTGATTAGTAAATCCATTTTCTCTTTTCTAATAATTATGCTGACACTTCACAAATTCAAATAAATATTTTAGAGCAAATCTGCCAAGACTTCTAATTGAAATTTTATTAATAATATTATAAAATAGTAGATCTAAAGGCTGTAATATACCCTCTTAATTTAATAGGTCAGGTGATTTTTCAAATAGAAATTACTAACTAGAGACACCGACGACTGTGTTTCTATCTTCCTGAGTATGTCAATGTATATCGTTGTATTTCATGTGTATATATATTTGTGTCTTAAAAACTGTTGGGGCTTGTCTTGGGACTCGCTCCTGGGAGGCTCTAGCGAAACCCCAAGATGCAAGTTTGGATATAGTTTTGTAAGATTCACGTCTTATCATTCGGTTATACGCCCTAAGCATGTTTATCGTTCGAAGCTCGCTTAACACAACTTACATAAATTATGAGTTAAATTATTTAGTACATTGTTGATCTTCATTATTCTTGAATAAATGAATGATACTTAATATAATGTTTGGAAGTAAGAAGATTGAGAGTAACTTAACTAACGAGTTGTAGTATCAAATGTTTACTATTTGAGAACACTTTCATGCGGATCATATAGAAAGTAATATTTTTTTAAAAAGGGAAAAGAGTCAAATTTGCCATAAACTATTCTAAAAGGTCTATATATACCATCCATTTAAAGTTGGGAAAAAGGTCAAAAATATCCCTCAACTTTGGTTTATTATTAAATTTACCCTCGCCATTAAAATGAAGTTAATTTTATCACTCCCATTACTAATTTCATCAAATTTAACCCCATTAGACGGATTGACCCAAATTGACCCGATTTTTTTTAAAAAAAATTTATTTCTTATTTTAACCCAATAAACTCGACCATTTAAAATAATCCGATTCCATTCTCCCAAATAACCTTAACCCATTTACCCAATAAACTCGACTTATTTCTTATTTTCATATTTTCCTATTTTTTATTAATCAATTACTCATTTTTGGAATTTATCAAAAAAAATAAAAACTAAAAAAAAATATTGAAATTGTTGAATTTAAGGTTACTATATTTATTTGTTAATTATTGGCGTAAATTTTATTTCTGTTTCATATTTTTCCTATTTTTATTAATAAATTACTCATTTTCGGGATTTGCCAAAAAAATAAAAATTAAAAATTTAAAAAATATTGGAATTGTTGAATTTAAGGTTACTATATTTATTTTTGATTTTTGGTGTTAATTATATTTATTTTTCATCTTTTTATCAATAAATTACTCATTTTCGGTATTTATCGAAAAAATAAATTTTTTAAAAAGTGTTAAAATTGTTGAATTTAAGGTTACTATATTTATTTGTGAATTTTTAGCACTAATTTTATAGTTTTCATATTTTTTCTATTTTTTATTAATCAATTACTCATTTTTGAAATTTATAGAAAAAAAATTAAAAAAAGTTATTGAAAATGAGTCGGATAGTTTATTTAAAAGGGGGTTGATTTATGGGTCGGATTAGGTGTTTATGTATCCGAATTTTTTAGGAGCATAATTGATCTCTTTCCATTTTCATATAAATGACATGACAATTCCATGTGGTATTTAAAGAAATAAAAAAATGAGTTGGATATGTCCAGCATACCAACTAACGCCATAAAGGCATATGGGTTAACCACCCCATTCGGGCTAACCCATACAAACTTTGACATTTTACAGGCCAGGTCAGGCTAGCCCATTTTTTATATGAGTCAGAAGACGATCGGCCCAACCCACAAGTACGTGGGCTACAGGCTTGCCGGGCCAGGCTATTTTTAAAAAAAATTATATTCTTTATAATTATTAAATTAAATTATAAATTATAATTCAAAAATATTATCTTAAATATCGACAAAATAATATTACATGATGTTAATGTTATTTCTTATTGATAAAATCAACGTACAAAATTATTTTTATAATATTTATTAGTTTTTTTCAAATAAAAGTATAAATATCTAAATAGAAATATTAACCTGATTGTTTTGAGTTTTACTATCTTTAATTTTAAATTTAATATTATATTATATTTTTAAATTAATTTTTATTGGCCCTACGACCAGCCCCACCGATATTTCTCAAGCCCCACAAATCAACATGCTTATTCAGGCCGAGTTTAAAAGCCCTTTTCTTAAATGGGATCCAAAAATCTTAGCTCACCTATATTAAATCCCTGGTTGGGCTAGACCAGCCAACGAACCTAGCTCATATTGACGGTTCTAATAATAATATGTTTTTTTTTAAAAAAAATGATTCTTTTATTATTAGAAAGTTAAGATATTAGAGTTATTTGCATCTCATAATAATATTATATTATTATAGTATTTATACTTGTATAACCATGTCAGAAATTTTATTTTCTATAAATTTCCTTAATCATGGTTGTAATTATTTCAAACTATTAATGTGTGTGTTTGATTAATAATTTTGTGTTATTATATTGTTATACTCTATCGTAAATTAAAACTTTAAAAATTCATGAGGCTTATGCCTTATCAATGCTAATTAAAACACCCGGCTATTTAAAACACGGATAAATGTACGTATATACTCATATACATGAAATGCAATGATTATATATATATATATATATAATATATATATATATATATATATCTATATATATATATATATATATATATATATATACATATATATATATATTGCCCCCTAAATTTGTACCCAAAAGTCGCTTACACGCTTTAACTAATGGAGCGACCTATTGCATACCTAAAGTACATAAAAATATATTTAATTCCCCCTATCGTCACCCAAACAGGACATAAATAATTAAATTTGTATAAAATTAAATAAATAAACACATAAATAAATGATATAAAATGACAAAAAGTAAAATAGACTTTGTTGCATAAGATAAAAGAGGGATCAATATTATCTTTTCAAAGTTAAGAGAATTTTTTTTTTAACCAAACAAAAAGTGGGGGCATAAATAATATATATTCTATATATAATAACGAAAAGACTTTCTCTTTCACTTGAATGGCTAAAGCATTTGAATTTTATAAACACACACATGGACTAATAAATTATGGGTTTGCTAATTTCCCATAAATCCTGCTCGAAGCAAAGACTTTTTGACAGATTTTATTTTTATCTTTTTTTACCAAACTTTATAGTCAAACTACAAATTAATTAAGCTCAGTAGGTTGGGACGAAAATATCAGTTGAAAATTATAAATCATTTAAAATATGTTTACTTGGGGAACAAGTTATCAAATTAATTATTCTGAGATATGAGTAATTGATAATGACCCTGACTTTTACCAAAATTTACAAATTATTTATCATTTTATTTTTGTTACTGGAATTACTATAAAGTATTATTGATATTTCGTTGAAGCTCGAAGCTTCAAAATATGATAAATGAATTTATGCAAATAAGCTTTGTTTCTCATGAAAATTCTGTAAAATATGTTGAGGAGCCTAACTATGAAATTCTGAGTAATTAGTATAGTTTTTGAGGTGTTTTTGAATTATTATAATGTTTGGCTTCAATGAAAAGTCACAAAGTCTGTTTTATATAATTATATGTATAATATAGTATATTATTATATATGAGTATAAATATCTTTTATAATTTTGTATAATACTGTATATTGAGTTTATAATATTGTATTTAAAATTTAAAAACATTATAAAAAAATAATATGAAAATTTTGTATAATACTGTATATTGAGTTTATAATATTGTATTTAAAATTTTAAAACATTTTGATATAAAAAAATAATATGAAAATTTTGCATATAGTTTTAAACTGTATTTATATTATTACATATTGAATTAAGTTCTAGGGTAAGAATTTGTAATATTAGTTTTGACTTATATATCTGTGTAGGTTAGGTCAATTCTAATAAGTGTCGAGTTATTATTTATTCTTTGTACCATTCAAAAATAAATTATAGATTTAATTTTTTTTTCATATATTTAAAGTCTGTTTTTGTAGGTTTAAGATGCCGAATTGTTAGTATATTTTTTTAAAAATATTTAAAGGCAAATTATTTTTTTCTTTTAAATAAAAAATTTACTTTTTATTTTTTTATAAATAGTACTCCGTCATAAAGAACTTTTTTGAAAATTCTAACTAAATTTAGGTTATAGACCAACATAATCTTATAATCTTATGGTCTTAAACATGAAAGGTGGAAAGTTGAATTGAAATTTAACCAAAAAAAAAAATATTTTTTAATATTTCAAAACAAACTTAAAAGAGTGAAATAAATTATATGAAAGACGTATAATTTCTTTTTAAAAATAACTCACAGCAATTTTATTATTACGAAAAACACGGGTTTCCTCAAATTTGGACCTAAAGTGGACATCTCATTTTAAATGCGTTGAGCCGCCCCGTACCAAACAAGCCATTATAGTCAAATATTTATTACACAAATCACATGGTGTTAAGAGCTAATTACATTTTATTTTCATTTTTTTTTAAGTCATAATTTCTTTTGGTGGAATCCGGATACATCTCAAAACGTCTAGATACATCGTGTTCCAGTTTGACATTCCGATCCATCACATAAAGTGATATATTGATAAATCGAGTAAAGTGATGCATTCGAGAATAGTACAAATTCGAAATTTTTATAATTTTTTTAAATTGTGTGAAATTTTTAAGATTATGATAAAGAATTTAGATAATTTTTTTTCAAATGTTTATGCTCAAGAACGTTACAAACTAAGTTTAGATTAATTTTACTTAATAAAGAAATAATAAATAAAAAGATCATTATCAGTATACAATTTCTTTATAATATGGTTCATAGTTGAAATCAAATTGTTTTTTTCCAAAACAAGAAACCCTAAAACGTCATTCAACACGCCATCAACATCTTCAAATTATTATTATTATTATTTAAAACAATAAAATTTCTTCCTTGTTGTGATCAACTATTTAATAGATATCTATTGTTAGCCTTGCCAACTTTTATGTCATTATTATTACCTTTATTCAAACCTTCCTCCCCTTTGATACATGTGATATATAGGTTAGAGCCATAGAAAAAAAAAATCCTTGAGATTGTCTTTTTGTTCGATGGATTTACAACTTGATGAAAGCGAAAATCGAGATCTAAATAAGGTAACTCTTGAATGGAAAAAGTTTGTGGAAGAAGTACAAGACGCTGTAGGATACGAATTCAAGAATGTTAATTTGTTATATCAAGCTTTTACTCATCCTTCGTTTCATCGAGAAGATAAGTATGAATCATATGAAAGGCTTGAATACGTAGGTGACTCCGTCTTAAATATGTTGATAGCAAAGTTGCATTATTTTCTACATCCTGATTTGGCGCCGGGACAGTTGACGCGGCTGCGGGCGGCTAACGTGGATACGGAAAAACTTGCTAGGGTAGCCGTCAAATATGATTTTCATAAGTATTTACGGCACAAGAAACCTCTATTTAAAAGTCAAGTAAGTAATAATATTTACTTTTATTATTATTTCTATTTTTGTTGGTTGATATGTTTTTTAAATTCTTAATATACTATAAGAAAACTGTGAATTATATGAAAATTTACAGAAAAATAAGTTTTCTTTGAATTTTCATACTAATTCCTACTAAAATCTCCACGTAATTTACATTTTTTTTATAGTGATGGCTTGATTTATAAATTGATGCTCCAAAGTTTGGACATATAAATTAAGAAATTCACTTATTTTTAAATTTTGATTAAAAGATGATATTTTTATCAAGAACAAATTTTAGATAATTTTTTTTCATGCCATCACTATTAGATTTAGATGTTATTGGTTTGGCGAGGGGAGGAGGGGATTGACTTGACCACTCCAATATTTTATTATATATTATATATAAGACTAACTTGCAGAGATGAAAAGGAGACCATGGACCAAGTCATCAATGATAAAAAAAGATTCTAAAACCAAAGAAAATGAAAAGAAAAAAATTAGCTGGAAGAAATCAAACTTCTAATATGTGTCAATAAAGTAAGAGGATGCCAATTTAGAAACGAATATATAAATAATGAGGTTTCAGGTTCAAATTCTAATATAAATAAAAAATTTAGGTGAATTCTTCTATTTGTCACGATTATATAAATAAAAAAGTAATCTACCTGATTAAAGTAAATAAAGTCATCTAATACCTATTGCTAATGAAAGATATTCACGTGTTCTGGTTTGGTGATATTAGCTATGTTATTAACAATCTATTTGATAGATGAAAATAGTCTGAAAATCCATCTCTGATAGTACACCTTAATCATGAATCAATTTTTAAAGTTAAAACATTAATTAATTAATTTTGTACGGAAGAAAGAACTGTTAATTTGTTAGTTTGAAAAATTCAACCAATGAGTTATTAGGTATGTCTGGCGTGAGTTTAAAAAAATTTGATAGATATTTGGTTCCTATAAATATTGTTTTTCTGGAAATCATTCTATAAACATAATTAGACAACATTCGAAACCCCAATCCCTTGACCATTCCTCTTCACTTTCATAATATTTGCTACATAATATATAATAAATTTTTGGAAATAATATCTTTTTATTTGTATATCAAATACTAAAATATATATATATTTTTTTTTAAAAAAAAACATTTTTCCTCCACCCCCAAACAGCTCATTTAACACTTTTCATATAAAACCGTCACTTCATATTACCCTAAACATTAATAGTGTTGAATTAATTCACCATTTAAAGTCAGAAGTGTCATGTGTACCATTGCCAGCTAATCACGTTTTTGAATGAAGTAAATGCAAATTGTTTCCTATTGAATTCAAACCTTTATTGTTAGAAAATTTTATATATATTAATAATCTTGCATATACATAGTTTTAAA
>JAKWIY010003056.1:53785139-53844691 GCA_027704805.1 Solanum corneliomulleri | reverse complement strand
ATCAAACTTCTAATATGTGTCAATAAAGTAAGAGGATGCCAATTTAGAAACGAAATATATAAATAATGAGGTTTCAGGTTTAAATTCTAATATAAATAAAAAATTTAGGTGAATTCTTTCTTATTGTCACGATTATAATAAATAAAGTAATCTACCTGATTAAAGTAAATAAAGTCATCTAATACCTATTGCTAATGAAAGATAATTCACGTGTTCTGGTTTGGTGATATTAGCTATGTTATTAACAATCTATTTGATAGATGAAAATAGTCTGAAAATCCATCTCTATAGTACACCTTAATCATGAATCAATTTTTAAAGGTTAAAACATTAATTAATTAATTTTGTACGGAAGAAAGAAACTGTTAATTTGTTAGGTTGAAAATTCAACCAATGAGTTATTAAGGTAATGTCTGGCGTGAGTTTAAAAAAATTGATAGATATTTGGTTCCTATAAATATTGTTTTTCTGGAAATCATTCTATAAACATAATTAGACAACATTCGAAACCCCAATCCCTTGACCATTCCTCTTCACTTTCATAATATTTTGCTACATAATATATAAATATTTTGGAAATAATATCTTTTTATTTGTATATCAAATACTAAAATATATATATTTTTTTTAAAAAAAAACATTTTCCTCCACCCCCAAACAGCTCATTTAACACTTTTCATATAAAACCTGTCACTTCATATTACCCTAAACATTAATAGTGTTGAATTAATTCACCATTTAAAGTCAGAAGTGTCATGTGTACCATTGCCAGCTAATCACGTTTTTGAAGTAAATGCAAATATGTTTCCTATTGAATTCAACACTTTATTGTTAGAAATATTTATATATAATTAATAATCTTGCATATACATAAGTTTTAAATCAGATTTTTTTTCTAAATGACCTTATTTGAATTTCTGTCTCCCTTTAGATGGAATACACTACCTAATTTGAGCTACATTTCCACATAATTAAGACTTGTTATGTTTTTTCAGGTAGAAGAATTCAAAGATGCAATGCTTGAGTACCCATTACATTCAACAGGACTTATTGATCCCCCAAAGGTGCTGGCTGATGTTGTGGAATCCCTCATTGGTGCCATTTATATTGACTGCAATTTCTCCATGGACATAACTTGGCAGGTGCATTATAATTGCTTCACTTTTAATTTATTTTGTGTATTAGTTTTATAGCTAGGGGTGTAGTATTATGAAAGTTGTTGTACTTGTACATCGTCCATACTTTCATATTATTTGCATACGCATAGCGGCGACTAAGCTAATTGGTGATCTAAAATAAAAAATAAGTTGGTTGGAAATCTAAATTTTAATTATTTTTTTTAAATATTGAGATTCAAGTTATTTCTTTCTTTTTAAAATATTTTTCAAATTTTTTTTATTTTTTTTTATTAAAAAAAAGCTTAAGATAATTTTATTATTACTAAAAAAGTAGGCCCTTTCAATTTTGGGGTCCAAGACATATGCCTCATTTTTAAAGACATTAAGCCAGCTCTGCATGCACGAATGTGTATGATGAACAAATATATCTAGGTTAAAGTTTAAACCGTTTGACTCTCAACAAAAAAATTGCGACAAGCATTTTAAAATGAAGGGAGTAGTGCTTTTTTTCATCTATTTTATGCGGAGGTGTTACTGCTTCGAGAGTTAAACGGTTTTTTCTTTGACATTAATGTTTTCAAACATTTGAAAAATATTATCACTGCAACAAAAATAACCTTTAGCGACAACAAATTAACACATTTACAAGGAGAGGTAAAGTCTTTATCGACATTAGTTAATTATCATTTGATCCACTGTCGCTATAAACTTTAGGGACATTTATAAAGAGTTTTAAATACCATTAACAATATATTTTAAGTAGCAATTAAACTATTATCGTTAATTAATTATCGTTAAAGATCATTTTTGATGTACTGTATGGACTATTATTTGTGTTGATTTATAGTACCTTCCGTTTGATTTTAAAATATGTAAATTTTATTGATCTTTTTTTTTTTTAAAATTTTTACACCTAATTTCATACTGTTTTTTTTCCACATAAATTGAAACAGAGGACCTTGCGACTACAATATGACGTACTAACTCTAGAATTTAAATACACATTCATTTGTGTATAGAAGAAACTCATATCAACAAGTTAAACTTTGGACAGGTGGTAGAAAATTTGTTGCAACCTATGATTACTCCAGAAAATCTAGAGACTCATCCAGTTACAAAATTCTATGAGGTTTGCCAAAGAAATGGATGGAGTGTTAAACTTATCGATACATGGGAAAAAACAGGAGAAATTGAAGTTTTTGCTGGTGAATTTGCAGGCAAGGGAAAATTTAGTGGCAAGAAATTAATTGCTCTAAATAGGGCTGCACATAATGCATATTGTGAAATTGTCAAAAACTTGAAAACTACTTGTAATGATTATAATTTTTAATGAAGCTCAAGACTAATTATTAGTTTTGATACTTTGTATCTATTTTTATGTATCTATACTTTCTTACTTATTTAGTATATTCAAAATGTTATATATGTATGTTTTGAACTATAATGTAGCGACCCTTATATTTTTGTAAGTTTTTGACTTTGAACTTTTTTTTGGTTAACAAAATATTGATATTCATTACTAATATTCGTTCATAGAAGATAGTGGCATTAGTACTCATGCTAGTACAGAGATGTAAAGTACCTTGATGCTAAGGTAAGGGGTGTTTCTACTACTAGTATTAATGCATTCATCTATATTTGTAGGGGAATTAGTCAGCCCATCAAACGAGCTTCCGCTGTGTCTGCTTCTAGCTTTTCCAAGACAAACAACTTCACAGTACAAAAAGGAATTTGGTTGTGTTAGATGATTAGTCCCTTCCTTCGTTAGTGCATCAACCACCTTGTAATAAGGATGTTGATTTCTCTTTAATGGCGTTTGTAGTAGTTGGAAGTGTTTCCTGATAGAATACGTACGTAACGGACCAGGTCCCTTAACTCAAACATATTAAGAACGAAGAATAAATAATAGCAAGAACACAACACAAGCAATTTACGCAAAAACCTCCTTACTCAAGGGAGTAAAATTATGACCTGTCGCACAAGATTTTCAACCATTTTTACTAATCTTCTCATGCAAAAGTGAAACCCGGTTACAATCAATGTGAGAAAAAACAGTTATTAACAAAAACAATGTGTCAATTTCTTACCAAACAACATAATATATTTTAGAAAATAGTTATAATGCATACGTATTTCACTTTAATTTACATTGTAGATTTAACACAGTATTGCTATGAATTATATAAACAAAAAATATAGCTAAAATTTATAATTATTTATCAAAAGACACCCATCCAAGTAATTTTTCCGTAAAAAAAACATATATCGAGTTCATATTAACACGTGCTTATATATGTGGAAAAATTACCTATATACACCTTTATTTTCCATGATTTCCATTATTCCCTACCATTTTAAAGTATTTCTAAAATCCCTTATTTTTTTCTCAATTCTTAAGTCAACAAATACATTACTCCTAACACAACAACCCACGTTCCCTTCCTATTTTTGTTCCTTAAATCTCTCTCTTATTTCACTCCCATAATCTGATCAGTTACATCTTTGATCCCAATTTGAATTTCAAAAGGTTTTTCTCTCTAGTTACAATTAATTTCAAATCAAGTTTTCATCTTCTCCATTCTACCATTCAATTTTTTTGAAGCTTCATATTCTTCATCTTACATTGGTTGAATTTAACAATTCTAATGCTTATGAGAACGACGTCGTTTCTAATTAATTTCTATGTCATTGCTGACTACAATTCCTAATATTAGTTTATTTTCTGTCGAGGTAAATTTTTCTGTTTTATTTTTGATGTAGGTGTACTTGAATATTCTTCCAATGGTACAGGAGCGACAGAAAAGACTGAGGATCAATCCAAGATAAACAATATTAGTTCATCAAGTTCTAATGACTATTAGATATAGATTTTTGATAGATGTTTGATATTTTCTTTTGTTCGTTGTTTCAAAAATTTAAATTATTAATGACAAGGTATTGTTCTCGTATGGTCATGTATCATAAGTTAAAGTATTGTCTAGATACATAAAATTCTAATTTGTTCTTGTTTTGAATAGGTGTTATGGATGTATGAAGCTATAAAGTTCACATTGTAAAATAGGTTATAATTTGTAGTATCTTATATCATATACAATATAATTATATCTGATACATAATAATGAGTATGCGAAGTTTAATTAGTATCATATATAAGTTTTAATACATTTGCACTTTATCAAGTTGAAGTGAGTACTTATATCACATACACAATCAAAATACTTTATATTTGATATATGTGTCATTTCTGTATCAGATTCAAATAAATTTCAGTTTGTTTCAAATATTTTTTTTTGATATTTATGTTCAATGTATCAAAGACTAAAGTTCAAAATTATATTATGGATGTAAATTGCAGAACAATGTATCATAGTCTAAAATAGTTGAACACATGATACATAAATATCATATTATGAATATATGATGTTACATTTTGTAGCAGATTCAAACATCATTTGTCATTAAGTATCAATTACTATTTATTATCATTAAGTATCAATTAAGGTCTAAGAGTCAATTCACAGCACTAGCTCAAGACAATTTGATGAATGTTGAATAGAGATTATCAATGAGTTTTTAGGCAGTTCTTTTATAATGTTATTGTTTTTTAGATACATTAACTCTAGTTTTAAAATTTTTTGTTTTTATTATTTTAAGATACTTGTACTCATGTTTTAGAGTGTTTCTCTATGAAATTATTTATTTTGACTTTAACTTAAATTATTGTTAGTTGTTATTTACTATATGAATTGTCCTACACATTTGTCTTATATAAATGCATATAAATACACAATATTATTATCTTCTCATTAGTTCTAGTTAATTAGTGATACAATTTGACACCTAACTAATCCAATGTAATTTATAACACGACTGTTGATTCAATTATGTATTTACTTGATAACTTAGTTCTAGTAAGTTATATTGATTTATGCTGATACATTGGATATTAGCTGTGGTTACTTCCTAAATCATTCATTTATCTATTAATAAATTAATTCTTGCTTATTGTGATACATTTAAAGATGCACTTTATTTAATTATATATACTACTTTTTTACATTCCTATTATATAGGATACACTATTTCCAATTAGAACATGATACACTATAAGAAAAATATATTTGAACCATATTAAGTGGTATCATCTGCATCAACATAATCTCCGGTACATTATTATCAAATAAGTATATTTGAAACACAATTTGTTACAAAAATAAACACAAAGTTCAAAATCTTAACATTCAATTTATTGTATCAGAATTTCACCACCTCATAGTTAATTGTAATGTTCTATTAAAGTAAAAATAAAAAAAAAACAAAAAAAATTAAAATTGATAATTTCAAAATAATGTATCGAAAACAATAGTAGTCTAGAAAAAAGTTTGTCAATCTTCTTTGGGAAAAAGTACAAGTTCTTCAATTGCGACCTTCTTGTCCACGAATTTCGCCATCTATGCACACTTGAAAGTTAGAGATACATCACATATCAATCAACTCAATTTAAGATACACAATAGCCTAATAAAAACTACTTCAAATCCATGATAGATTTATATATTGATACATACCTTCATATATTGATACAATAATTTTTTTATATGTATCTAATACGTTATAGTAACAACACAGTGACTCACATCTAGAAAATTCATTACATACACATCAAACTAGGATTGAATCAAGTTGAAATCAGTAATGTATCACGATTTATATATACTTATACAAATTCAAAAGTCAAAAATGAAATGCACATAATGTGATACTTTATATTAACAACACACATTAACTCATATATCTTCAAACATATATGTCAACACTTTAATGTATCAAGTTGTAACTAATAATGTATCATGACTTATAGGTCAATATACAAATTCATAAATGAAAAAACAATGATTAAAGCACAGGAAGATGTGTTGGATATTTTTTCTATCAATCTTTTAACTCGAAAATCGAAGTTATGGCAAATAAACATAACTAATTTTGCTCAAGTTAATTATAAAATAACAACTTTCAGTTGCCTTCATATTTGAGATCTTCCATCACACCGACAAGCAACCATCAACACGAAAATAAGATACCAAGAAAGTTGTAAAAGAAATTCGGACCTGATCGGCAATCATAGTGAGATTTATGTAGAATTTGAAGAACCCAAAAGCTACGATCTTTGATTTTTTTCCTCCTTTGAGAGTGTCAGTCAAAATCAAAATACTCATCTTGTATCTGATCAAACTTTCAACAAAAATTTTGAATCCTTGAAATTTTTTCCCCTTGAAATAGGGGCAAAGATGAAAAGGGATTTTGGATTTTGAATAGATCTGTTATTTAAGGATTTAGTTTCTCCATTAACGCAGTAAAGAGGAATTGAATACCATAATTTATGGGATTTTAATATGATTTTCTGATTTGTTTTTCTTTTTAAGCGCAACAACCATATTTATAATGTATCAAATTAATATATCCGAACAACCAATTATGTATCCGGATGACTCACATTTTAAGGAATTTTCGTAAAATAAAAAAAAAGTAGGGATATGATGTAATTTAAATTTTATACTATGTGATTTATACTATATATAATACTAGATGGTCATGGCATACGGGCCCAACATGATTATTACAAGTAACTGCAGAATTGACATGTTGATAATGTCTTGAATACTAATGTGATATCATAAGTTCAATGTATCATATTGTTCTCAATTCTAAAAGGATTATATGCATTTTTCATCCCTCATGCCATAACCATTTTACTCATAAGGTAGAGCTTGACTTCGCGTTGGAATTAGTCATAAACAATGCTTCACCATTTCATTAATACCAAAGATTTCAGTCCACTAATAACAAAACATCTTGCTTCACATAAATTTTTCTAGGGCATCTGGGTCATTCTTATACCTGAAATGAGAAAAAATAAATGATGACAAATTAAATCAATGTATGCAATACCAGTACTTGTACTATTGCAAAAAATGTAATGACTAATCATGTTTTCATCTTCATCTTACCATTAGTGCAAAAGACATATTTGTACCTATATTAGAAAAGAGTATTGTAGGGCAGGCTAAAGCTCCGCGAATTACTGGACTTAGAGCTACTAAAATTATCATTAAAAAATGTTTTAAAAGAAAATACTTGCTGGTATAGAAGCATCATGTATTCACTACAGTTTTTTGAGTATTTCCTGGGCGTAACAATGTCAAAGGTGTCTTCTTCTTGCCAGTTAAAAAATATTTCAAGTAGAACCCCTTGATGTAATTAACTTTACTTGGTACAGTCAGATGCTATATTCTCTCTTTATCATATATCACGATACATACATACAATTTTAAGCCAATTTATAGAGCATATAACTTAGGATAACACATCTCTACAGATGTAGAATGAACATTTAATCTATCTTTACCAGCTTTCTATTTCTTGATTTAGAGTATTGAATCTTGAAACTGCATTGTGCTTTACACATGCATGAAACAATTACTCTAGTTAAAGCAAACGAAAATGTAACTCAAGTTAAAGCTAAATGATGAAAGTCTTGTGTTTGAATAAAAAAAAAAAACTAAAAGTAAATGTGAGTCTAAATTTCTTTCACCTTGCGATACATGATCTCATAGTAGGCTGAGAAAAGTAAGATGGTATAGTAATGAAAGTGCAACCAAACTTACACTACTGCTCTTGTTAAAAACAAAGATTAGAAGTCTTGTTTATGAATTAGAAATACTAAAGGTAACTCTTCTTGAAGTCATTAATCTATCAGGCAATAAGCTAAGAGGAAGCATCTCTTCAAGCATAGGGGAGTGGTCTTACTTGAAAGCTTAGAGTTGGGGAACAATGATATGTCTGGCTCAGTTCAAATTGCACTTAAATGACAACAAACTAATCCAGATCCAACAAACTAACTTATATTATGTATGCATAAGTTATTGTAGCTATAAACTTAAATTAAAGATCAACTCATCTTAAAGACAAAAATAAAGATTTGCAAAAGCTCTTTGTTTACCGCACATATTAGTCATTTTCTTTTTCAATACTTATCTCTTTGTTTTGGGAAATTGATGTTATTGTTGTACTGGTTTATTATACATTTGGTGCCAAGACCTTGCTCAAACATGTCATCCACTTCTCATGTTTAATACAGTGAGCCTCAAGTCACCATCTTTGCAAAAATAAATGGTAGAATAACAATAAAATTCAGAATTTAAAATTTTTTGGACGTCACAGAAGCATTTGACAAAGAAGGATTATCATCATCCTAGAGAGTAAGCAATAATTACATTAACTTCAATTCATATGACTAATATTCTATACCGATTAAATTTGTGATATTCAAGACACTTAGTTTCAACCTAGAGCAACAGGACTTAGCACACATGATCTTGTTTGTGCTACCAAGGAACACATGGCACACATTCTCCTTATAGGGGAACCATATCTATTAGTCAAGCTTGACAATCACTATTGAATTTTTTTTTTTTTTTTTTTTTTTTATAAAAATGCAAGCAGAGATGGTGTAAAGCCTATATTGGTAATCTTCAGGGCAGTGTGGAAAAAAGGGGAAATTCTCGATAAGGATCAACATTAAATAAGAGAGCAACTACACTTCTCAAGATAGTTCAGACAACAATAAAAGACCAGGCAAATGTTTCATGCAATAGCATGAAAGAGTTTCTACTAACCGAGAAGCAGATGACTCATCAGATCTTAAGAGTCTTTCATACAGTAGAAGACACCCTTTCATATGAATCTCATATTTACAGTAAACACTCAAGAATTTCAAACTAAAGTCCGAAAAAGTGAACTTAAAATACACGAATAGAATAACTCTCAAATAACTTAATATGTTTGAATATCAACATATTAACCTTATTCAAACGTAAAAATCAAACATCTCACATGAACTAATATGCTTCAATCTAATTTATCAAAATGTTGAGGTATAGTGAATAAAGATTACAATTTAATGGGATGAGAAAATAATAAAGTAAGATGTTCAGTGTATAGTGTATACTACCTAACCTGATGCTTTATAGTTGACCAACCATGTTTGTCATTATGTTGTGTCATCTCATAGGTTACTATCTGCCTATACTACTCAATTCACCGACATTCAGACGTCGGCTTATGTAATTTATTTGCCACCTTATTTCCTCGATAGAAGAATTGATGGTGTTGTGGTAACAAAGGAAATGAAATACATCAAATGGATAGCAAAAATGATGCATCCCATATGTAGATGCATAAAAGAACTGAAAGTAGAAGATAAAAGTGATGAAGTGACCAACAAGAACAACAACATACCTAGACAAATTTCACAAAGTGGAGTTTGAAGAAGGTAAAGTGTACACAGGCCTTATCACTACTTCTCTAAAATAGAGATGCTATTCTCGAGATAGGGAAACATCAACTTATGGAAGATCAACATGCTGCTTGAGGTCCCTTGGAGCAATTGGCAGAACAAATAAATATTCAACAATGAAATGTAAGCCAAATGACCTTATATATATACAAATAAGAAATCGAGAAAATTTCAACATCATTAGACTGTCTCACTGTCATGAAGTGTCATTTCCCTTCCCTTTTTAGGTCCTCCAAAATTTTTGCGCCATATATTGAATTATTCAATCGTAAATAGTCTAGCAATAAAAGTCTAAGCTACAATTTTATTGCTGTCATTATGGTAACAATGGAATGAAAATGAGGAACTCTAGATAGTGTTGGATGACTGAAGTCAATGATTATATTAAAGGTGAAGAATGAAACAATAAGAAAATATTTTCTTTTTGTTTTCTACAAGAAAAAAAGAAGTTATCATAGCATAAAATACTCGAGAAGAATCGTGATAAATGTAAATGTATTACATGTTCTCTCCTATTGCAAAACATAGAATTTCATTAACTTACCAATGGTGTTGAGTGATACTTTCTCACCTCAAGTATCAACAACTTTGTTTCCCCTACTACAAGCTCAATATTTTTTCCCTGTATAAATCTTTGAAATAAGAATATATTATCTTACTAAAACAGGAAAGACTAGCTTAGCCAATTATAATTTAGATTACAAATTAATAAAAATAAATGAAACAACACAACTCCATTACTAATTTTAGATAATTTTACTCAGATTCTTCTAAGTAAGGACTATGCAATTGATAGAAAATAGTGAATGACTACATGCGTATATAAAATCAGTTTTAAGAACCGAAGACACAACTAATTGATAGAATAATTATTACAGAATCTCATATCTTCTAAAGTTTCTAAATTAGCAGGGACGCGGAAACTTGGGAGAGAAGAGGCAAAATCGTCAAAGCAATACTACCTACCTGTTAGTGATCAAAAATATAATATAACCCTAGAAAAATTTGAACCAAAATTGAAACCTTCGAAAAAGAAATCCAAAAGGGAAATAAAAAATCAAAAAATCAAAGCCCCAAGCCATTCAGGAGCAAATAAACATAAATACCTGATGAAGAGTTTTGGAGAAAGAGGTTGATTTTGATTTCTACAATTTGCATCAAAGAGGAAAAGAGTAGAGTAAACAGGGATGTATAAGGTGCTATACACACAACTTGGTAGTGTTCGTCCAAGCCGGTATTAGTGAAATTACACATGCGCCCTTGTTCATCCTCTAGAAATTCCCTAAATTTTATGGCAAAATTACATAATTATCCTTGTTAAGTAAAGTGATATATATATATATATATATTATATATATATATATATGATAGATACATACATATGTATGTATGTATGTATAGATACATTACTATGTATGTATGTATGTATAATATAAAACAAAGACAACGAGGGTACCTAAATACATGGCAGGTATTATGTTAGTACGATACTTATTTAATAAAGTGGTACCTAACATAGTATTACTTAAATTACTCTAGGAACAACTTTGTGAAGCTGTGTTGGTCCTTCACAACTCCCTCTTCTAATTAAGGGGATGTGGTAATGTCTCAATTCGTGTGGTTTATAATGCCTGTAAACTAAGGTATCATTGTTTGAGGCACTCCCACAGTGCCCAACACTGTCAAATTTGTGAAATGAAACTACAGATCATATTGGAGCATGGCTTTTCGAGTCACTATTAGAAATAACAAATTTCTACCAATGTTATCGCTGCTTACATGGTATCACAAGTGCACCAGCAACAAAAGAGTTATCACGAATTGGCGCATGTTATACAAACTTAAAACACCTTGTTATAAACCAAGTAATACTCCTTGCAAATGAAAGATGATACTCAAACAATGAAGCATTTTAAATTCAAATATATACAACTTTTCCAAAAATATATTGTTACATGTGATAATATTTATTTTTAAATGAGTAATTGATTAATAAAAAATAGAAAAATATGAAAAAACTATTAAATTAACGCCAAAATATCACAAATAAATGTAGTAACCTTAAATTCAATAATTTTTGTAACACCCGGTATCCCAAAACAGACCAAAAATCAGCTTTCCAGAAAAATCTGCAAGTGCATCGGCGGTTTCCATCGATGGATCGTAGCTTGACCCACAGTCCGTCCTGCACATCCGTCGATTGAGTCAGAAACCCCCCAAAATCTTAGTCCAGAAAATTTGACTAAGTGTCGAATGACGGACAAACCTACGGTCCGTAGTCTGAGTTTGTCGATCAACACACCACTATCACTCTCTGATACAAACCACGGTTGACCATCACGGACCGTCATTCGATCTACGGTCTGTAGGTCTGACCGTAGATAGACGGTCTGTAGGTCTGACCGTAGATAGAAATTAGCAGACATTTTAAGGGGAAACAAAGTTGGGTCAACTTCAATTGATCATAAATCTTAGCAAAAAAAATAAATTAGGTGTCCCATGACATATCCACAGATAGATAATTGAATTACCTTTTCATAGACACCGATCTTGCTAAAATCAGACCTCCGAGTAAAATGTTATGACTGTTTTAGTAAAGACCTGTCGAACAGGCCCAACCTAAGGACCCAAACGACGAACCGTCGATGGAACGACGGACCGTCGATGGAACGACAGACCGTCGATGGAACGACGAACCGTCGATGGAACGACGGACCGTCTGTCCAGGTCGTCGTTTGGTCCGACAACAATTAACCCAGGGGTCTTCTGATTTTTTCTCACTTCATTTAAACAATAAGATACATTGTTTTGACCCTAAATCACCAGATTTTAGTCAGTGTAAGCCTCGAAACATAACTAAAACTTACCCTAAGTCAAATCATTAATCAAAACATAGAAAAATTGAGAAGCAAGAAAGGAGAAAAAGGTCAAGAACCCTAGTTCAAGAATGCAACAAAGTTCTAACAGTTCCAACCCTGAAATCTAAGTGTTTCTCCGTGAATTTCATCACCAGGTATGTGAGATTTCACTAGTGGGTTCCTTTCACCCATTGGGTCCCTAGTTTTAGTCAGTTCTTGATTCTCTTATCATGATTAAACCTAGGGTTTCTAAAACTTTGATAGAACTTCATGACTTTATTAAATATATGTTGCAAATCAGATTGTAAAGTTATTATGCAGTTTATCCCATATATTTCAGAACCCTAGCTCTATATTTCTTTAGTTCTTGAATTACACATGCTAGGTCAGATATTTCAGCTATTCAGTTATACATGCCTCAGTAATGCATCATTATCAGATTAAATATTGCATTCTCAATTTGCATGTTCAGTTTTGAGCTATCCAGTAATTTGCAAAAAATTCAGACATAATCAGTTAACTACATAAATCAATGAGAGTAGCATAATATCGAGTTGGACTAGGGTTGAATGTACCCAATTAGTCCCAGAACTACTAGACAAGTAGGTTGTAAGTCCCATATATGGGCAATCAGTTTAGTGATCACGCCAGCATGCCTTTATACCTTTGACAGGGTATATTGGGTCCTCTCGGTAGGGCCTATACATCGAATTCCACATTTAGCTCATGTAGTTTTATTATCTGTTATTAGTAGCTCCTACAGTTCAGTCAGACACTCTTGTATTGACCATTAATTAGTATACTCAATATTCAGTTTCAGCAAGTTATAAATTGGTCATTGCATTCAGTTAGCTCAGGATTCTTTATATTGTGTTCAGGTTATTATACTTGCTTTTGTGCTTGTTCAGTTATGTTTTATTTCAACTTTATTCTATCCTACATGCTTAGTACCTTTCAAGTATTAACACATACGTGCGCTACATCTTCTCGTGATGTAGGTTCAGGTTCTCAACATCTAGTCACGCATAGATCGATTTCCGATCTTCAGTTCAGCAGACTTAGTGGTGAGTCCTCATTCTCCGAAGACAATAGTCATAAGTTTCTTTTAAGTATTTAGTCTTTTAGTTTCAGTTTTTGTAGATTTATCTGGGGCTTATCCCAATATTTCTAGTCCAATTTAGAGTCTATTTTCAGACATAGTTAGTTTCAGCTTAGTATTGAGTTAAAATTTCCTTTGTATTAAACTCATTGTTTTCAAATATCATAGTTATAGAATATGGGTAGCCCCCATCTTTTTAGTTTAAATTATGATTTAGCTTCCACATCAGTTTATTATCTTTAGTATGCTCATGATCATGCCAACAGGTTTAATTTTGAATCACTTGTGGTCCTAGGTTCCGTATCCGCGTCTTGGGGTAGCTCGGGGCGTGATAAAACTTTGTATCAGAGCACTAAGTTCAAGAGTCCTAGGATGTCTGAAAATCCGCACTAAGTAGAGTCCTTTTCGTGGGTGTGAAGTGAACCACATCTAAAGAGAAGGAGGCTACAAAGTGTTTTAGGAAAAACTTCACTTTCTTGTTACTCTTATCGTGCGTAAGGTATGATCTTATTCCATTCTAACTTGACGTTCTATGTTTCAGGTCATTCTTCGTCGTAGAGATAACGCTAGGAATGCGAATGGAAAGAATGCGAATGCAACTTCTCTAGTCCCAAATCAGGAAGTCTCCAATGCTGAGTTCAAAAATGCCATACAGATATTGGCTCAGAGTATGACTAACCAGGACAATCGGGTTCATGCTCATGTGAATGGAAATGGTGGATCAGTACAACAAGGGTCTTTGACTTTGTTAGGATAAATCCGTCTGAGTTCTTAGGATCGCAAGCTAATGAGGATCCATAGAATTTCTTGGATGAGATCAAGAAATTTTTTGAGGTAATGCAAGACACTGGAATGATCGGGTTGAGTTGACATCATACCAGTTGAAAGATGTTGCTCATATTTGGTACACTCAGTGGAAGGAGAATAGGGGTGCAAATGTGGCTCCTATCACTTGGAATTGCTTTAGTGAGACTTTTATCGACATGTTTTTCCCAATAGATTTGAGAGAAGTAAAAGCCCAAGAATTCATGAACTTAAGGTAGGGTAACATGAAAGTCCAAGAGTATGGACTCAAGTTTAACCAAATATCAAGGTATACTCCTCAAATGGTTGCTGACTCTAGGGCTCAAATGAATAAGTTCTTGTATAAAGTGTCGGATTTGGTGAAAACTGAGTGCAAAAGCGCTATGTTACTTGGATATATGACGTCTTTAGGCTTATGACTCATGCTCAACATGTTGAGGGTGATAATCTTAGGGAACACGCTAAGGGGAATAAGAAGGCTAGGACTGAGAACTATGATTATTCTTATCAGAAATAGGGTGGTGGAAATCGCTCACAGAGTCAGCAAAAGTTTTCATATCCAGCCCTTTCATTGGCTAGTGTTCCATCCTCCATGAACAGGTACAACCAAAAGGGTAGAGCACCAGGCTCTAAATCTCAAAGAAGTGTTTCAGGCACCAAGATTTACCCCACTTGCCCTAAGTGTGGTAAGAACCATCAGTGCGAGTGTCTCGCACGAAAAGAAGGATTCTTTCGGTGCGGTTAGTCTGGTCACAAATCGAGGGATTATCCTTATAGACAGGGTCAAGGAGGCGGTAATGGTAGAAATGAGTCTACAACTTTAGCAACTCCAGCAAGTCGCCCAACTCAGCAGGGTAACTCTTCTGGTACAGGTGGCGGTCAGTGCTAGAACAAGTTGTATGTTCTTCAGGCTCGCCAGGATCAGGAAGGTTCTCTTGATGTAGTTATTGGTACTTTACGAGTCTTTGACCTTGATGTTTATGCATTGTTAGATCCAGGGGCTACTCTTTCTTTTGTAACTCCTTACATAGCAGTCCAATTCAGTGTTAGTCCATAAACTCTCTCAAAATCTTTCTTAGTCTCAACTCAATTCGGTGACCCAGTTATAGCTAGACGAGTATACAGAAATTGCCCTGTCACAGTATCTTAAAAGGTCACCTCAACAGATCTTTCGATGTCATTCTAGGCATGGATTGGTTAAATTCCTGTTATGTCTCAGTCAATTGTAGAACTAGGATTGTTCATTTTCAGTTTTCAGATAAACCAATCTTTGAATGGAAGGGTAGTAGCTTAGCCCATATGAATCAATTCGTCTCTTAGATTAAGGCTAGAAAGATGATCTCTAAGGGTTATCTCTATCATCTAGTTTGGGTTAAGGATTATAGATCTGAAACCCCAACTATTGAGTCAGTTCCAGTAGCCAATGAGTTTCCAGAAGTGTTTCCAGAAGATTTTTCCGGAGTCCCTCCCGAAAGGGAAATCGACTTTGGAATTGATCTCCTTCCAGATACCCAGCCTATTTTTATTCCTCCTAACAAAATGGCTCCATCGTAGCTTAAGGAATTGAAAGAGCAATTGATAGACCTTCTATATAAGGGCTTCATCAGACCTAGTATTTCACCATGGGGTGCACCAATGTTGTTCGTAAGGAAGAAAGATAGTTCTCTCAGAATGTACTTTGACTATAAACAGTTAAACATAGTCACAATCAAGAATAAGTATCCCATCCCTCGGATTGATGACTTATTTGACCAACTTCAGGGTGCTAGTAACTTCTCAAAGATAGACCTCCGATCGAGTTATCATCAACTTAGTGTCAGAGATAGTGACATCTCAAAAACAGACTTCAAAACTTGGTATGGTCATTACGAATTTGTAGTTATGTCGTTTTGACTAACAATGCTTCTGCACCTTTCATGGATTTGATGAACAGAGTGTTCAAACAGTACTTGAACTTGTTCGTTACCGTCTTCATTGATGATATCCTCATTTCTCTAGGATTGAGGAAGAACATGCGAGTCATTTGAGAAATTTTGTACACACTATCAATGATCGCTAGTTATTCGCTAAGTTTAGCAGATGTGAGTTCTAGTTGCAATCTGTTGCTTTCCTTGGTCACATTGTATCTAACGAAGGTATCCGAGTGGATTCACAAAAGATAGAAGTAGTGAATAATGTCCCAGACCTACCTCTGCTACAAATATCAGAAGTTTCTTAGGTCTAACGGGTTATTACAGAAGGTTTGTGGAAGGATTTTCATCCATAGCCTCACCATTACTAGGTTGACTTAGAAGATGCTCAAGTTTCAATGGTCAGATGATTGTGAGAAAAGCTTTGCAGAATTGAAAACAAGATTGACTACAACTCCTATCTTGACTCTACGAGAGGATTCACTTGGTTATGTGATCTATTGTGATGCATGTAGAGTTTGCCTAGGTTTTGTGTTGATGCAGCGAGATAACGTTATAGAGTATGCTTCTAGACAACTTAAGGTGCATGAGAAGAACTATCCAACTTATAAGCTCGAGCTTGCAGAAGTGGTGTTTGCACTCAAGATCTTAAGACACTACTTGTATGGTGTTCACGTAGATGTGTTCACTGATCATTAGAACCTTCAGTATGTGTTCACCCAGAAAGAGTTGAATCTTCTCTAGAGGAGATGACTTGAATTCCTTAAGGATTATGATATTAGTGTGCATTATCATCCTGGTAAGGAGAATGTGGTAGCACATGCTCTTAGTAGATTATGTATGGGTAGTGTAGCCTATTGAGGAAGAAGGGAAGGAGATAGGAAATGATGTTCACAGGCTTGCTCGGTTAGGATTTCACCTTATGAGCATATCAGACAGTGGTGTAACAGTTCAGAATAAGGCATAATGTTCCTTGGTTGTGGAGGTTAAGGAAAAGCAAGACAGTGATCCAATCTTGCTTGAACTTAAGGGTGCAGTCCACAATCACAGAGTGGAGGTTTTATCCCAAGGGGAGATGGTGTACTTCGCTACCGGGGTAGATTTTGTGTTTCTGATGTGGGTGAATTGAGAAAGAATATTCTTACAGAAGCCCATAACTCCAGGTATTCTATTCATCCAGGTGCCATTAAGATATACCGCGATCTGTGGGAAGTCTATTGGTGGAATGACTTGTAAAGGGATATAGCAGATTTTGTGAGTAAGTTTCCCAATTGCCAGTAAGTCAAGGTAGAACATCAGAAACCAGGAGGTATGACTCAAGAGATTGATATTCCTACTTGGAATTGGGAAGTGATCAATATGTATTTCATCACAGGGTTACCTCATACTCATAGACAACATGACTCAATTTGGGTGATAGTTGATATCATGACTAAGTCTTCTCGCCTTTTAGCGGTCAAGACTATAGATTCGACAGAGGACTATGCCAAGCTTTACATTAATGAAATTGTGAGGTTGCATGGGGTTCCTTTGTCTATTATATCAGATAGAGGTCCTCAGTTTACCTCTCATTTATGGAAGTCATTTCAGAAGGGTCTTGGTACTCAAGTTAACCTTAGTACAACATTTCATCCACAAACGGATAGGAAGGCAGAGCGTACCATTCAAACCTTATAGGATATGTTGAGAGCTTGTGTGATCGATTTGAAGGGTAGTTGGGATGATCACTTTCCTTTTATTGAGTTTTCCTACAATAATAGCTACCATTCTAACATTCAGATGGCCCCTTATGAGGGTTTGTATGGGCGTAGGTGTAGATCTCCTGTTGGTTGGTTTGAAGTAGGTGAAGCAGCTTTGATAGTGACAGATTCCATTTATGCTATGGAGAAAGTGCAACTCATTAGAGATAGACTTAAGACAGCCCAAAGTCGTCAAAAATCTTATGCAGATGTAAGGAGAAAGGAACTAGAGTTCCAAGTTGATGATTGTTTTTTTTTGAAAGTCTCACATATGAAAGGAGTGATGAGATTTGGCAAGAAAGTAAAGCTTAGTCCTAGATATGTAGGACCTTAAAAGATCTTGAAAAGGGTTTGCAAGGTGGAATATGAGTTAGAGTTGCCAGCAAAATTAGTAGTAGTGCATCTGGTCTTTCACATCTCACTCTTGAAGAAGTGTGTGGGTGATCTAGCTTCTGTAGTGCCATTAGAGAATTTGGAGGTGAAAGATAGTCTTTCTTATGAGGATGTACCAGTTGAGATACTTGACTGTCAGGTTAGAAGGTTGAGAAATAAAGAAGTTACTTCAGTCAAGGTTTTGTGGAGGAGTCAGTTTGTAGAGGGAGCTACTTGGGAGGCAGAAGCAGCCATGATATCCAAGTATCCTCACCTCTTACCTTCCGATTTTACTCTAGCTTGAGGTAATAGTTCCTCTTCAGTTTTTCAGTCATTCATGCGTGAATGCAGTCTTAGAATCATGTTCCCTCAATTTGTACTTGCATTTTCAGCGTATTTACATGTCTCAGAACTCATTCAGTGAGAAAGTCAGTTCTCAGTGTTTAGTAGTAGGGATTGCAGCTCTCTCCCTCTATTTCATCTAGTTTGGTCTTCATTCGAGGATAAATGTTCTGAAGGGGAAGATAATGTAATACCCTGTATCCCAAAACAGACCAAAGACCAGCTTTCCAGAAAAATCTGCAGGTACATCAACATTTGCCATAGATGGATTGTACCCTGACCCATGATCCGTCCTGCACAACCATCGATTTAGTCAGAAAAACCCCAAAATCTCAGTCCATAAAATTTGACTAAGTGTCTAACGACGGATGAACCTACGTTCCGTAGGTCAGACTACGGTCCATAGTATGTGTCCGCAGATCAATACCCTATTTGCCACTCTCTGATACGAACCAAGGTTGATCTGTACAGACCGTCATTTACCTACGATCCGTAGGCTTGACAGTAAATGGAAATTAGTAGACAATTTAGGGGGAAACACAGTTGGATCAACTTCAATTGATCATAACTCTTAATACATACTTAATTAGGTGTCCCATAACATACTCACAAATAGATAATTAAATTAGATTTCCATAGCCACCGACTTTGCTAAAATCAGACCTTCAAGTAAAATGTTATGACCGTTTTAGTAAAGTCCTGTCGAACAGGCCCAACCTACGGACCTAAACGACGGACCGTCTATTGAACGACGGACTGTCTGTCCAGGGTGTCGTTTGGTCTGACAAAACTTAACCCAGCGGCCTTTTGGTCTTTTTTCACTTCGTTTAAACCGTAAGATACGTCATTTTGACCCTACTTATCATATTTTACGCAGTTTAAGCCTAGAAACATAAATAAAACTTACCCTAAGTCAAATCATTAATCAAAACTTAGAAAAATTAAAAGCAAGAAAGGAGAAAAAGGTCAAGAACCCTAGTTCAAGAACTAATCAAGGTTCTAACAGTTCCAGCCTCAAAATCGAAGTGTTTCTACGTGAATTTCATCACCAGGTATGTGGGATTTTACTAGTGGGTCAATTTCACCTATTGGGTCCCTAGTTTTCAGTCTGTTCTTGATTCTCTTATCATGATTAAACCTAGGGTTTCTAGAACTTTGATAGAACTTCATGAATTTATTAAATATATGTTGCTAATCAGATTGTAAAGTAATTATTCAATTTATCACATGAATTTCAGAACCCTACCTCTGTATTTTTTTAGTTCTTGAATTTCACATGCTAGGTCAGATATTTAAGCTATTCAATTATACATACCTCAGTTTTTAATGCATCATTATCAGATTAAATGTTGCTTTCTCAGTTTGCATGTCCAGTTTTGAGCTATCCAATAATTAAAAAAAAATTCAGACATAGTTAGTTAACTACATAAATCAATGTGAGTAGGATAATACCGACTTGGACTAGGGTTTAGTGTTCCCAATTAGTCCCAGAACTACTAGACAAGTAGGTTGTAAGTCCCCTCTGTGGGCAATTAATATACCTTTAGCAGGGTATATTGGGTCCCCGCGATGGGGCCTATACATCGGATTCCACATTTAGCTCATGTAGTTTTATTATCAGTTATTAGTAGCTCCCTCAGTTCAGTCAGACTCTCTTGCATTGACCATTTATCAGTATACTCAGTATTCAATTTCAGCATGTTATAAATTGGTCATTGCATTCAGTTAGCTCAGGATTCTCTATATCGTGTTCCGATTTTATACTTACTTTTATGCTTGTTCGGTTATGCTTTATTTCAGCTTTATTCTATCTTTCATGCTCAGTACCTTTCAAGTACTGACGCATACATGCGCTACATCTTTTCGTGATGTAGGTTCAGGTTCTCAACATCCAGATCACACATAGATTGAATCCTTCTTCAGTTCAGCAGACTTGGTGGTAAGTTCTCATTCTCTGAGATAAGAGTCATGAGTTTCTTTTTCAGTATTTAGTCTTTTAGTTTCAGTTTTTGCTAGATTTAGCTGGGGCTTGTCCCAGTATTTTGTAGTCCAGTTTAGAGACTATTTTCAGACATAGTTAGTTTCAGCTTAGTATTGAGTTAATATTTCCTTTATATTAAACTTATTGTTTTCAAATATCTTAGTTATAGAATATGTGTATTCCCCTTCTTTTGAATTTAAATTATGAACATATTCAAAGGCATTTATATCATTCACATACTTCATGTAAACATATTTAAAGGACAAACATCATATAAGATTACATATAGAATTTATGACATTTTCAAGTCACTTTACAGTGAGCTAATTTCCCTTAACAGTGAGTATTCCTTTATTTTATTCATTAACCTCCCAAGTAACCCTCTAGTGATACTTGGTGCAATGCATCACCTTAAGGCCACAGGAAAACATACATATAACCTACATAAGTCATCATATATCACCATAGAAGTATAGCACATCATAGAAATATTTAGGTCGAGGCTACTTTAGCTTTAAAGTAAGCTATTTCAAGTTATACATCTTTTTACTTCTTTCTTATACATCATTATTAGACCTTGTTCATGACACCGATCTTAGTCTACTAGTGCAATGAACATATAGATCCTCATAACCCCATACATTCTTAGTAAACCCTTCATGAGACCACAAACCTTAACATTCAATTCATATATCAACAAGTAAGTGAAGGTAGCTTCATTCATGTTAATACAAGACCTTCATCATATAGTCATTTAGTCCAGCATAGTGCATATAAGCATAAGATCACATCATATAGATTCATACCATGCACATATTCATAACAAGACCAATACTATAAAGTCATGAAATGGACATAAACATAATCATACATATTAGGATCCTATTCATTTACTTCCATTGTACATTTTACATTAGGGAAACCATAACTTTAACCGACACTAAGACCATGGGTGCTAAACATGGAATTTGGTGTTATAGAGCCTTACACCAATGGGAGTTGTTCCTACCTAGCCAAGGTAAAATATTAACACATACTAGCATACTAAAGTGATATCACATTGCTATATCCTATGTGGTAAGCATAGTTATGAAACTTGGAGGTATATGTGAAAAAACCCTCTTTATGCCAAGATGGGGCATTTTGGTTATTCACTTATGGAAACCCTATTTATGTCTATTGAGGCATTGTGGCTATCCACCTCATGAGATTTATGGTTACCTACCTTCCCACATTAGGAAGGGACACACACTTTTATTCAAGTCACTCAGTGCTAAGCTAAGTTTCCTTTATTGAAAAGCCATCATGAACATTACTTTATAAAATATAGGCTTAGGAGAGTCATCCCCTCATATGCTTAGCTCATAGGTCATACAAGTTCATCAACCTAAATCATGTGAGAAGGTCACATGGACATATCATATGCATTAGCACTATCTAGTTTAGGATACACTTGAGCACACCTTTCAAGGCTCCTCTATTGACCAGATCATCATTCATGTGTGTGTTTATACATATATGTGACCAAAACTTTCACATAAAACCTTAAGTTACACATGTTCATAAGTTCATATTCATATATATAGAAACCAAAACTAGAACTATCCTATCAAGGTGCACATATGCAATGCATAGGCAAAGTACCATACCGTTGCCCATACTACTACACCTATCAAGTCATCCTAGCTAAGGAAAAACATATCATACTTTCATAAACATTATCTTAACATGCATAGTAGTAGACACTAGTGAATATGAGAACTACCTTTCATTAAGACACCATGACCTATACTACTTGTAACATGCATGTAAAGTGAGTGTGTGTGTACAATGGTCAACATGATCACATAATGGACATCAACAACACATTGAGGCAGCCACCCTCTTAGACTATAATACTCTTTCAAACATAGACCACACAACACAAAATAGCATAGGAGACAAATCAACTTCATATTACACTTAAGACTCCTAACTTGTGATATTCATGGATTCACATAGGGGTACATGGTAAGGGATTATTAACAATATTAACTCATAAATGTAAGCACCTATACTTGACCCTAACATGGATATACACATGCTTATACAATAGCCATACAACCTAGATCACAACTAGAATAGGAAAGTAGGCATAATCTTCTCATGGTATCATCACAAGCACATGTTCATATATTCATTAATTTGCATTCAAGGCCATGGTCAATACATATATAATGATAATAAATTAAACACCTCCACCATAAGTGGACCATACCACAAAATGCCATGCAAGGCTTCATCAACTACATTTATATACAAATGTAAAGGAGATAAGCATTCTTACCAATTTCTCACCCTTTGATCATCATTGATAAACAAACCCTATTTATCAACAATTCATATATATGGAAGTAGCTAAATGTACTTTAAGCATAGAAGAAACCATGTAAAAATCGCTACAAGACCATGGTACAACTAGTACAAAACATTACCATTGTTTTAGAGAATAGATAGGCATAGATCATCAATCAATATCCCTAGTATTGTTTATCAATCAAGATTCATAAAAAATGTACATGTAGGGCAGTAACCAAAGAATTCTTAATCAAAACGAGATCCTACTACAATTACTAATAATGTGGAATTCACTGTGAGTATGTTTTGTATTTGGAATTTATGAAAGATAAGTTTACATAGATAAATCCTATTCAATCTATCATGCATCGATCCATATTAGACCCAATACATACAATTCATAGTCATGTTGCATTATAGGCAGTGACTAAGGACATTTAACCATGATCGAATCACATAGCAACCATCCTAACATCAAGATCACAAGTTACTACTTGATAGGCCAGAGGAAAATAACTCAAATCATATTCATCCTTCTTCACCTTGATCATAATCGATTTATACTTAAAATTCAATCATAATATAACCCTTAAACAGTAGCTAAAAGAACCACAACAAAATCAAAATTCACTTTTTAACCAATTAAGGACCCATATTACAGTGATCATAATGAATACTAGGCTAAGCATGTTCAAACCTTCATACATTGATCCACATGGATTATTCATCATCAATTCAACATAAATTCACATAAATAACAGCATATATAACCACTTCAACGTAATAGAATCACAATTCAATCGATAACAAGTCAAGATCACAAAGCCCATGTAAGAACTAAATTGATTTAGGGAAGGAACATGAGTTCATCATGCAATTGGAGTAAAATAACGGGTTGGAGTAAAATAACTTCTTAACCAATACACTAACATCAACTAATCATGATTTATGCATTAAAAACATTTTTAGAAAGAACAAATGGCTAGATTGAAGAAAAAGAGGTTTGATCATGAAACTTTCTTTGAAAATATTGAGATTAACTCTCCAAGTGAAATGTTAATTAGAGATGAAGGATTACCATACCTTTGTATAGTTGAAAACCTCTAAAAATTGATGATTTACCATGGAAATCCAAGCTCCAAGATTTTCTTGAGCTTCACCAACAATGGTAGTTTCTAGGGAGAATATTTTGGAGGGAAAGGTTCAATTTCGTGAGAGGGGTTTGGTAATGGGGTGTTCACGTTTTGATGACTTATATACAACCAAAAGTATCTTAATGAACATATTAGAATCATTTTAGTACATGGGGTGAATTTACAATTCACCCCTTAAATAAAATAGTCGCAATGCAGTAGCTACAGGCTACCATCGACGGACCCATCGATTGGTCGTTCGTCAATCGACTGGCCGTCCTTTGGCTTCCGTTGATTGGTCCTTAGCTAAATTTTCGGTTGATACCTGACAAATATAGGTTTACATAGATGAGACCTCTCCAAGGGGCCGTTGGTTGACCAACTGGCCATCGTTTGGTCCGTCGATTGACACTTCCAAGTGCCTCAACCAGCCTTTGGTTCTTCTTCTGGGGACTTTTGGGGGGCCCTTTAGAAGTCGTACCCGGATGTTTCCAATGTAAATACAACCCTTAAAAAGTTTTATACCTTACACAAAAGTTTCATCCAAAACAAATACCTACAACTTATCCAAACAGGCTAGGCCCCATCAAGACACACATTGAGCGTCTTAAGGGCTATCATTCGAACGCCTTGGACGTTCTTGGTTGTTCGACCTCCAAACTTTTCAAAACTCAATATACCATATTTAAACATCATTATAACTAATTTTAAGACTTCATAATCACATATAATTAAATATATAAACATGCATGGACACATGAGACACATAGGTGACTAGTCGTCAAACGTCTTGGTCGTCCCTTGACGTTTGACTTCCAAATAACCTTAAACTTTACACACTGCCTCTAAACCGTATTATAAGTCATTTTATGACCTTAGAAACCTAAGACAAACATGTTAGGCGCTAGACACCCTAACTCATTTTGGCGTCTTACAATCCCCCTTACTTGGGAACATTCGTCTTCGAATGACACTTAGGGCTCTTTAATCACAACAAGGACTTCAATGCATCATAGAGCAGTTCATAAAATTTATAACATCATAAAATCATTTTAGCACTCAATGCACACAAGCAATCAAAACTTCCATTTACTCACTCTTTGATGCATCAAACACAAAGGCTCTTATCATGTTCATAGGAGGAACATCCATCTCCTAATCATAACATGGTAATTACACCTCAATTCATTAAGAACTCATCTTGCAACTATTATTTAAGTCACACTTAGGCCGATTTCAACAACACAAAGAAGCAATTTAGGCACTCATACTTCAATACACATAAACTTGAGTTAATTGAATCAACAAAGATCTTCATTAGCTAGACCTAGTGCCATGAAGGTCATACTCAACCATACCATGCTTAATGGTGTCCATGGAGGAATGACCTTCTCCTCTACACACTTACATCTATCATGAGTTCACACCTAAGCAAAGTATAAGGTAAATTTCCTCTTAAAATGGTAATTCTCAACTTTTAAACCAAAGCATGCTTATATTTCCTTCCTAGTGAAGTCCAAATGGTAAGTCACACCAAGTACATCATAACAATTAGGATGTAATTTCACAAAATGTCAATTTCTAACATAGTACTCACATTCACGGTAAGCATCTTTTGAGAAGAATAACACAAATCATAGGCACACACATTAACACTTAGCTAAACATGCTTTCACTTTTCAAAAATGACCTACAATCATGCTTCCCAAACCACACAAATCAGATAATTTCAAGAGACTCTACATTTTTCATTTTAAAGGGACTCAACTTTCCATTATAAGGCTAAACATTTTACCTCACAAGTGACTATTACCATGTTTATTATCTTATCTCATGAATTCAAATGCACAACTAGCATATCAAGACGCAATTTAACATGAGAAAACATGGATTTTATCAAAAATTTTCTTTTATACACTTTGGAATCTTTATAATAACTTTAAGGTAATGTTAATCAATGCATACCAAACATATAAGGTCATGTAATTCATTCTTTATGCAAAACTCTTATTCATGAATAAACTTACTGAAAATTCAATAGATTCAAGTTCAAGTAAGAATAGAAGGACAAGGTAGACAATTTCTACAACCAACTACTCAATCATCATTCCTCACTTAGGGTGAACCCTATTTTAAGAGTAAGCGAACCCAAACATAAGAGGATCTTATCAAAATAACCTTCATTTTCATCACTTAAAGTGATTACAACTTTTGAAGGAATTCACAGTAAGTTAACATAGGAACACTAAGGTATTCTAAACCTATTATTTTAGGCAAATTATCCTCCAATTATCAAGTTAGGTCATCTCATTCAATCACATAAGGTTTTCATACAATACAATGGATACCAAGGTCATACATCATTAGGGGGAAATTTAGAGAAGACTTAGCCGTAAGGACTCTTTCTTTTCTTTCAGCATTAATGTAAGGTAACTTCTAGGTCAATCAAACCCACATCATCACCCTACATAGATAAGAGTACGACCCTCAATTCTATGGAAACATCAATTCCACAATCATCAAGGGTCTCACAACACAATAAAAAGTTAGAAACAGTTCTACGACTCATCATGCCATAAGACTCTCATTCTTCATTTCAAATAGCAATTTTTTTACATTCGTTATCATGTTCATATGCATAAATTCTATACACATTTCAACAACTTCCAATCAAAGAACAATTTAGTTGATTTCTCAAAAATCTCATAGTAACCTGCCTATTATTACATCGAACATGCTTCAAAACTCCAAAAATGCAACATTTAGGCAATTGATGGGAAAAACATGAAAATATGATATACAAAACTTTACCAAGACAAGCATACTATCGTCACACCTAGGATCAAGTCTACACAAAGAACTCCGATCCATACTAAGCAACTTATCATAGACCACATAGATATAAAGGGAAACATTGAGCACTTTTAAGTACGTAATCTTAGGGTAGCATGCTTCCATAGCTAGTCACTAAGCATTTCAAGTTCCAATCATATCATAAGGCTACCATCATGCAAAACCATATAGTAACACATTATTCCAAAAGAAACTCATGTCAACTATAATAACTTCCAGCATGCTTTAACTATATCATGACATACATTTTTCAACATAGCATGTTATTTCACATAAATTTCATACATAGCCACAAATGCCATTACATCATCAAAACATGTAAAAATTCACCTTCACACATACTCATTCAAACCATAAAACCAAGATAAGCATTTAACTCACCTTTTCTCCCTCAAGCATAAAGATAATCTCATCCAAGCATTTACCTCTAAAAGACCACCGGTCAAGAAAACTTAAGAGAGAGATTTTATAGAGTTAAGTTCTATGGCACGATATGAGAATGATGAAGAAGAAGGGAAATTCAATCGTTTTTTAGCCTCTCGTACGATTTGATGTGTCGCGACTCACCACCAATGATACAAGACTATACTAGATGTGGCAATATGAGACTTTTTGGACCCTAAATCACTTTTAAAAACTTGTTGCTCTGATACCACGTTTGTCACATCCAGAGAGCACCCCCTAGAAGTAACATTACGTACTTGAACTCTCAGAGGTCTTATACAAGCCCACAGTTATCATTCATCGCATTGACATAGTAAATTTAGTAGAAAATTTAAAACTTCATAGCACATCATATGCTAGAGACATCACTTCATATATATGTGAATTATAAGTCATAATACATATTTAGGCCCTAAGTCTATTTGCCATCTTAGATTCAACAACCTTAGAATACATTAAGGACACGACCCTTAAAACATAAGACATAACTATACAATCTTTAAACATTTTACGTTAAGACATGAGTAGGGAATCCTTGGAACTTAAGGACCCTTTTCCTTGAGCTTAGGAATCATCTATCAAGCTCTTCACCTTTAACGACATCCTTTAAGCGTCCATAACCTAAACTTTGTGTAAAAAGTATAGAAGAATGAGATTAGTACAAGAATGCACTAAGTATGACAATCATGCAAAAACATGCATTTAAAAGGGACATTTTCTTGAAATCATACTTCATGCCTTTTTGAGTAAATCTTCATCAAACCTCTATACCATATCATTTATATCATTCACATAATTCATATAAACATATTCAAAGGACAAACATCACATAAGGTCACATATAGAATTATGACATATTCATGTCACTTTACAGTGAGCTAATTTCCCTTAACAGTGATATTCCTTTCTTTTATTTATTAACCTCCCAAGTAACCCTCTAGTGATATTTGGTGCAATGCATCACCTCAAGGCCACAAGGAAACATAAATAACCTACATAACTCATCATATATCACCATAGAAGTAAACACCTCCACCATAAGTGGACCATACCACACAATGCCATACAAGGCTTCATCAACTACATTAATATAGAAAAGTAGAGGAGATAAGCATTCTTACCAATTTCTGACCCTTTGATCATCATTGATGAACTCACCCTATTTATCAACAATTCATATCTATAGAAGTAGATAAATGTACTTTAAGCATAGAAGAAACCATTTACAAATAGCTACAAGATCATGGTACAACTAGTGCAAAACATTACCATTGTTCTAGAGAATAGATAGGCATAGATCATCAATCGATTTCCCTAGTCTTGTTTATCAATAAAGATTCATCAACAATTTAAATTTAGGGCATTAACCAAAGAATTCATAACCTAAACGAGATCCTACTATAATTACCAATAAAGTCGAATTCACTATGAGTATGTTTTGTATTAGGAATTCATGAAAGATAAGTAGATAAATCCTATTGAAACTATGATGAATCGATCCACATTAGACCCATTACATATAATTCATAGTCATATTTCATTATAGACAATAGCTAAGGAAATTTAACCATGATCGAATCACATAGCAACCATCCCAACATGAATATCACAAGTTACTACTTGATAGCCTAGAAGAAAATGGCTCAAATCATATTCATCCTTATTCACCTTGATCATACTCGATATATACTTACAATTCAATCATAATATTACCCTTAAACAGTAGCTACAAGAACCACAAAATAATCGAAATCCATTTTTTAACCAATTAAGGACCCATATTACAGTGATCATAATGAATACTAGGCTAGGCATGTTCAAACATTCATAAATTAATACACATGGATTACTAAACATCAATTCATGTAAATAACAGCAGATATAACCACTTCAATTTAATTGAATCACAATTTTGATAACAAGTCAAGATCACAAAGCCATGCAAGGACTAGATTGATTTAGGGAAGGAACATGAGTTCATCATGAAATTAGAGTAAAATTCACGTTCAAACCAATACATTAACATAAATTCATCATGATTTATCCATTTAAAATGATTTTAAAAAGAACCCATGGCTAGATTGAAGAAGAAGAGGTTTGATTATGAAACTTTCTTTGAAAACATTGAGATTAACTCTCCAAGTGAAAGGTTACTTAGAGATGAAGGATAACCATACCTTTGTCTATTTGAAAACCTCTAAAACTAGATGATTCATCCATGGAAATCCAAGCTCCAAGGTGTTCTTGAGCTTCACAAACAATGGTGGTTTCTAGGGAGAATATTTTGGAGGGAAAAGTTCAATTTCGTGAGAGGGGATTGGGAATGGGGTGTTCACGTTTTTGATGACTTATACAAACCCTAAAGTAGCTAAATAAACATATTAGAATCAGGTTAGGACGTGGGGTTAATTTCACATTCACCTCTTAAATAAAACAATTGCAGTGCAGTAGCTACAGGCCACGATCGACGGACAAATCGACTGGCCGTCCTTTGGCTTCCGTCGATTGGTCCTTAGCCAAATTTTGAGTTGATACCTGACCAAGATAAGTTTACATCGAAGAGACCTCACCAAAGGTCCGTTGGTTGACCAACTGGCCGTCGTTTTGGTCCGTCGATTGACACTGCCAAGGCAGTGCCTCGACCAGCCTTCGGTGCTTCTTCTGGGGCCTTTTATGGGTCTCTTTAGAAGTCATACAAGGACGTTTCCAACGTAAATACAACCCTTAAGAAGTTTTATACCTTCCAAATAAGTTTCACCCAAAACAAACACCTACAACTCGTCCAAAAAGGCAAGGCCCCATAAAGACACACATTGAGCGTCTTACGGGCTATCTTTCGAACGCCTTGGATGTTCTTGGTCGTTCGACCTCTAAAATTCTGGAAATTCCATAATCCATATTTAAACATCATTGTAAATTATATTAAGACTTCATAATCTCATACCATAAAGTATATAAACACGCATGGACACAAGAGACACATAGGTGACTAGTCGTCGAACGTCTTGGTTGTTCCTTGACGTTTGACTTCCAAATAACCTCAAACTTTAGAAACTGCCTCTAAACTATATTATGAGTCATTTTACAACCTTATAACCTTTATACAAATATGTTAGGCTCTAGACACCCTAACACATTTTGGGGTCTTACAAAAAACTACTACGCATCCCACATCAGATAATTCTATCAACGAAACAACCCTTTAAATGTGTCATTATGGGAGTGAATGTCATAATCAAAGTGGAATCATCTAACTATATCTAAATGTACTTACTACATAGCAGATTGTACAAATCTATAAGTTGTGTTCGTCCTTCACCAACTGATACTTATCAGAACAAGGGGGAACTCACATAACCCAAAAGCTAAAGAAAACAATCATTCTTTTCTAGTCATTAATTAGCAACAAAATACTGGTATAATTAGACAAACATACATAAATACAATTCACAGCAAAAACTTTTGCATTATAAATGATCTAATGTCATCATTTTTTTGTAATCGAACAAACCTACAAAGAGGTCATTTAAATATTAATGTTTTGTAATGCAAAAAAATGTAAATTAAAGTTCCTTGACAATCTAACAAAGATATAAAGTCATACCCATAAAGTTGTGAATACGTATTCAAAAAAAGTTAAACTCATGTGATTATAACAAAATTCGTATGATTATATAACTAAAAAGAAAGTTACAAATTGCTTTACCTTTAAATCTAAGACAAAAAAATGATTAAAACAACATAAATATCCATCCTATGGGTAATTGTAGACAACTCTTAACAGGAGAAAAAATAGATTATTAGGATGAAGAAACCCAAAGTATATTCTAAAGAGAAATGGAGCAACTAACTTTAAAAGAAGAAAAGAAATTGATTCCTCTATAATAATTGAAACTTCCAAGGAAAAGATAGCTTATTGGTCTATGGGTATTAAGCCAAAGACACATGTTATACATGCAAAATTCCCGCCTTGGGGACTGCTACTGCGACAACAGATACTACGCATCCCACCTCAGATAATGTTATCGATAAAACAACCCTTTACATGAGTCATTATGGGAGTGAATATCGTAAATGAAGTACAATCATCTAACTATATCTAAAAGGTACTTGCTACGTAGCAGATGGTACAAATCTATAAGTTGTGTTCGTCCCTCACCAACTTATACTTATCACAACAAAAGTGGAACTGACATAACCAAAATCTAAAGAAAAAAACCTTTATTTTCTAGGCATTAATTAGCAACAATTAATGGTATAATTAGACAAACAAACATAAAATATAATTTACAGCAAAAACTTTTGCATTATAAATGCTCAAATGTCATCATTTTTTCGTAACCTAAAAGACCTACATAAAGTTTATTTTAATATTAATGTTTTGTATGCAAAAAAATATAAATTAAAGTTCCTTGACAATATGCCAAAGATATAAAGTCATACCCATAAAGTTGTGAATACGTTTCAAAAAAATGTTAAACTCATGTGATTATAGCAAAATTTGAATTATTAGATAACTTAAAATAAAGTTACTGATTATTTTACCTTTAAACCTAAAACATTAAAATGATTAAAACAGCATAAATATCCACCCTATGGGTAATTGGAGACAACGCTTAATAGGAAAAAAAATAGTTTTTTAGGATGAAGAAACCCCAAAGTATAATCTGAAGAGAAATTGAGCAACCAATTGTAAAAGAAGAAAATAAATCGATTCCTCTATAATAATTGTAACTTCCAAGGAAAATATGGATTATTGATCTATGGGTATGAAGCCAAAGACACATGTTATACATGCAAAATTTCGGCCTTAGGGAACGCTACTGTGACAAGAACTATTACACATCCCACATCAGATAAAGCTATCGACGAAACAACTCTTTACATGTGTCATTATGGGAGTGAATTTCAAAATTGAAGTACAATCATATAACTATATCTAAAGGTACTTGCTACATAGCAGATAGTAAAAATCTATAAGTTGTGTTCATACCTCACCAACTGATACTTATCATAACAAAGGGGCAACTCACGTAACCAAAAGCTAAAGAAAACACCAATCTTTTCTAGGAATTAATTAGCAAAAAATTACTGGTATAATTTGACAAACAAACATAAAATACGATTTACAGCAAAAAATTTTGCATTATAAATGCTCAAATGTCATCATTTTTTCGTAATCTAAAAAACCTATATAAAGGTCATTTAAATATTAATGTTTTGTAATGCAAAAAAAATGTAAATTAAATTTTCTTGACAATCTAACCAAGATATAAAGTCATACCCATAAAGTTATGAATACGTATCAAAAAAATGTTAAACTCATGTTATTATAGCAAAATTGGTATAATTAGGTAACTTAAAAGAAAGTTAAAGATTGCTTTACCTTTAAATCTAAGACATTAAAATGACTAAAACAACATAAATATCAACCCTATGGGTAATTGGAGACAAAGCTTAGCAGGAAAAAAAATAGATTATTAGGATGGAGAAACACCAAAGTATATTCTGAAGAGAAATTGAGCAACTAACTGTAAAGAAGAAAAGAAATTGATTCCTCTATAATAATTGAAATTTCCAAGGAGAAGATGGCTTATTGGTCTTTTGGTATGAAGCCAAAGACATATATTAGAGAACCAAAATTCTTGCCTTAGGGTTCCCTACTGTGACAACAGCTACTAAACATCCCACATCAGATAATGCTATCAATGAAACAACCCTTTATATGTGTCATTATGGGAGTGAAGGTCATAATTGAAGTGGAATCATCTAACTATATCTTAAGGTACTTGCTACGTACCAGATGGTACAAATCTATAAGTTGTGTTCGTCCCTCACGAACTGATACTTATCACAACAAAGGGGAAACTCACATAACCAAACGCGAAATAAAACAACCATTCTTTAAAGGAATTAATTAGCAACAAATTACTGGCATAATTAGACAAACAACATAAAATACAATTCGCAGCAAAACCTTTGCATTATAAATGCTCAAATGTCATCATTTTTTCATAATCTAACAAACCTACATAGAGGTCATTTAAATACTAATGTTTTATAATGCAAAAATATATTAATTAAAGTTCCTTGACAATCTAAAAAAGATATAAAGTCAGACTCATAAAGGTTGTGAATACGTATCTAGAAAAAGTTAAACTCCACTGATTATACCAAAATTCGTATAATTAGATAACTTAAATGAAAGTTACATATTAGTTTAACTTTAAATTTAAGACATTAAAATGATTAAAACAACATAAATACACACCCTATGGGTAATTGGAGACAATGCTTAACATGAAAAAATAGATTATCAGGATGAAGAAAAACCAAAATATATTTTGAAGAAAAATTGAGTAACTAATTGTAAAAGAAGAAAAGAAATTGATTCCTCTATAATAATTGAAATTTCCAAGGAAAAGATGGGTTATTGGTCTTTCGGTATAAAGCTTAAGACACATGTTATACATGCAAAATTCCCGCCTTTGGGATCCCTACTTTGACAATAACTACAACGCATTCAACATCAGATAATGCTAGCAACAAAACAACCGTTTACATGTGTCATTATGGGAGTGAATATCTAATTGAAGTGGAATCATCTAACTATATCTAAAGGTACTTGCTACATAGAAGATGGTACTAATTTATAAGTTGTGTTCGTCCGTCACCAACTGATACTTATCACAACAAACGCAGAACTCACATAACCAAAAGCTAAAGAAAACAACCATTCTTTTCTCGGAATTAATGAGCAACAAATTACTGATAGAATAAGACAAACAAACATAAAATACAATTCGCAGCAAAAACTTTTGCATTATAAATGCTCAAATGTCATTATTTTTTCATAATCTAACAAACCTACATAGAGGTCATTTAAATATTAATGTTTTCTAACGCAAAAAATATATAAATTAAACTTCCATGAAATCTTATAAAGATATAAAGTCAAACCCATAAAGTTGTGAATACGTATCTAAAAAAAGTTAAACTCATGTGATTCTAGCAATATTCGTATAATTAGATAACTTAAAAGAAAGTTAGAGATTGTTTTACCTTTAAATCTAAGACAATACAATGATTAAAACAACATGAATATCCATTATATGGGTAATTGGAGACAACTCTTAACAGGAAAAAAAAATAGAATATTAGGATGAAGAAACCCAAAAGTATATTTTGACGAAAAATTGAGCAACTAACCGTAAAAGAAGAAAGAAATTGATTCCTCTATAATAATTGAAATTTCCAAGGAAAAGATGACTTATTGATCTTTGGTATGAAGTGAAAGACACATGTTATACATGCAAAATTCCCGCCTCAGGGACCCCTACTGTGAAAACAGCTACTACACATCACACATCCGATAATGCTATCGATGAAACAACCCTTTACATGTGTAATTATGGAAGTGAATGTCATAATTGAAGTAGAATCATCTAACTATATCTAAAGGTACTTGCTACGTAGCAGATGATAGAAATCTATAAGTTGTGTTCGTCCTTCACCAACTGATACTTATCATAACAAAGGGGAACTCACAAAACTAAAAGCTAAAGAAAACAACCATTCTTTTGTAGGCACTAATTAACAAAAAATTCCTGGTATTATTAGACAAATAAACATAAAATACAATTCTGAGCAAATACCTTTGCCTTATAAATTGTCAAATGTCATTATTTTTTCGTAATCTAACAAACCTACATAGAGGTCATTTAAATATTACTGTTTTGTAATGCAAAAAAATATAAGCGAAAGTTTCTTGACAATCTAACAAAGATATAAAGTCAGACCCATGAAGTTGTGAATACGTATCCAGAATAAGTTAAACTCATTTGATTATAGCAAAATTCATATAATTTGATAACTTAAAAGAATTTATAAGATTGTTTTACCTTAAAATCTGAGACACTAAAATGTTAAAAACAACATAAATATCCACCCTATGGTTAATTAAAGACAAAGCTTAATTGGAAAAAAATGGATTATGAGAATGAAGAAACCCCAAATTATATTCTGAATAGAAATTGAGCAATTAAAGAAGTAAAGAAATTGATTCCTCAATAATAATTGAAATTTTTAAGGAAAAGATGGCTTATTGGCCTTTGGGTATGAAACCGAAGACACATGTTATACATGCAAGTTTTTCTCCTTAAAAATACCTACTGTGAAACAGCTACTACGCATCCCACATCCGATAATGCTATCGACGAAACAACCCTTTACATGTGTCATTATGGGAGTGCATTTAATAACTGAAGTGGAATCATCTAACTATATCTAAAGGTACTTGTTAAGTAGCGGATAATACAAATCTATAAGCATTGTTCGTCCCTAACCAACTGATACTTATCACAACAAAGGGCGAATTCACATAACCAAAAGCTAATGAAAATAACTATTCTTTTCTAGGCATTAAATAGCAACAAATTACTGGTATAATTAGACAAACAAACATATAATACAATTCGCAGCAAAACCTTTTGCGTTATAAATGCTCAAATGTCATCATTTTTTCGTAACCTAAAAAACCTACATAGAGGTTATTTAAATATTAACGTTGTGTAATGCATAAAAAAATATAAATTAAAGTTCCATGACAATCTAACAAAGATATAAAGTCAAATCCATAAAGTTTTGAATACGTATCCAGAAAAATGTTTAAATTCATTTGATTATAGCAAAATTCGTATAATTAGATAACTTAAATAAAAGTTATACATTGCTTTACCTTTAGATCTAAGACATTAAAATGATTAAAACATCATAAATATCAACCCTATGGCTAAGTGGAGACCATTCTTTACAGGTAAAAAAGTTGATTATAAGGATGAAGAAACCCCAAAGTATATTCTGAAGAGAAATCGAGAAAGTAACTGTAAAAGAAGAAAAGAAATTGATTCCTCTATAATAATTGAAATTTCGAAGGAAAATATGGCTTATTGGTCTATGGGTATGAAGCCAAAGACACATATTATATATGCAAAATTCCCGCCTTAAGAATCCTACTGTGACAACAACTACTACGCATCCTACATCAGATAATTCTATCGACAAAACAATCCTTTACATGTGCCATTATTTGAGCGAATGCCATAATTTAAGTGAAATCATCTAACTATATCTAAAGGTACTTGCTACGTAGCAGATGGTATAAATCTAGTTGTGTTCGTCCCTCACCAACTGATACTTATCACAACAAAGGGGGAACTCACATAACCAAAAGACAAAGAAAATAGTCATTCTTTTCAAGGCATCAATTAGCAACAAATTAATGGTATAATTAGACAAAAAAAACATAAAATACAAATCGCAGTAAAAACTTTTGCATTATAAATGCTCAAATGTCATCATTTTTTCATAATCTAACAAACCTACATAAAGGTCATCTAAATAATAATATTTTGTAATACAAAAAATATAAATTAAAGTTCGTTGACAATCTAATAACGATATAAAGTCAGACCCATAAAGTTGTGAATACGTATCAAAAAAAAATTAAACTCATGTGATTATAGCAAAATTCATATAATTAGATAACTTAAAGGAAAGTTACAGATTGCTTTACCTTTAAAACTAAGACATTAAAATGATTAAAACAACATAAATATCCATCCTATGGGTATTTGGAGAAAACGCTTAACAAGAAAAAGAAAACAGACAACTATGATAAAGAAACTCCAAAGTACATTTTTAGAGAAATTGAGCAATCAACAGTAAAAGAAGAAAAAAATTGATTGTTCTATATTAACTGAAATTTCCAAGGAAAAGATGGCTTATTAGTATATGAGTATGAAGACAAAGACACAAGGTATAAATGCAAAATTCACGCCTTAGGGACCCCTACTATGACAACAGCTACTACGCATTCCACATCAGATAGTGCTATCGAAGAAACAATCCTTTGCATATGCCATTATGGGAGTGAATGCCATAATTTAATTGGAATCATCTAACTATATCTAAAGGTACTTCTACGTAGCTGATGGTACAAATCTATAAGCTCTGTTCGTCCCTCACCAACTTATACTTATCACGACAATATGGAACTTACATAGCCAAACGCTAAAGAAAACAACTACTCTTTTCTAGGAATTAATTAGCACAAATTACTTGTATAATTAGACAAACAAACATAAAATAAAATTCGCAGCAAAAACTTTTGCATTATAAATGCTTAAATATCATCATTTTTTCGTAATCTAACAATTTTACCTAGAGGTCATTTAAATATTAATGTTTTATATGCAAAAAAAATATCAATAAAGTTCCTTGACAATCTAACAAAAATAAAGTCAGACACATAAAGTTGTGAATACGTAGCCAAAAAATTTAAACTCATGTGATTATAGCAAAAATTGTATAATTTGATAACTTAAAAGAAAGTTACAAATTGTTTTACCTTTAAATCTAAGACATTAAAATGATTAAAACAATCATAAATATCAATCCTATGGGTAAGTGGAGAGAACTCTTACAGGTTAATAAATAGATTATTAGGATGAAGAAACTCCAAAGTATATTCTGAAGAAAAATTGAGCAACTAACTGTAAAAGAAGAAAATAAATTGATTCCTCTAATAATTTAAATTTTCACGGAAAAAATGACTTATTAGTATACGAATATGAAGCCAAAGAAACATATTATACATGAAAAATTTCAGCCTTAGGGACTCCTACTGTAACAACAGCTACTACTCATCCCACATCAAATAATGTTATCGATGAAACAACCCTTTACATGTGTAATTATGGGAGTGAATGTCATAATTGAAGTGGAATCATTGATATACTGTGGTTTCACGGTATTATTAATACTTTTTCCTTAAGTTTAGTGTGTCCAAAAGCATTTTTGTGCTAATTTTTATATAAGTTTCTCTTTGTTTTGCAGGAAATCTGTCCAAAGATGAATGCGGAGATTTTGAGCGAAGAAATGCATAAGAGACCACCTATGGAGCTTATGACGGTCCTTCGTGCTTGTGACGGTCCGTAGGTGGCAGCGTAGTGCAGCTGCTGAAGGAAGATGGGGAAGTCTGACCAAGTGTGGGGTTACGAAGCTTGTGACGGTCCGTCGTGTCTATGACGGTCTGTCCTGCAGGTTCGTCATGAAGTTCAGAGAAGTAATCCCAATACCCATATTCCAAGAGTTGAAGTGTTTTGGAGCGAAGACCCTCGACGGACCGTTGTGCCTATGACGGTCCGTCATACTTGCTGTCGAGGGTAATGAAGAAGAGCAGTAGAAGAAATTGCATAAGTATGGGACGACGGAGTCCATGACGGTCCGTCGTGACCATGACGATCCGTCGCGAGGTCCGTCGACCCAGCCGCATTTTGGCAAATTTCCAGCAAATAGAGTCCTTGTTTAATTAGGTTTTTATTTTTTATAAATAGTTCGAAAAACCTCATTTTTGAGGTTAGACTCTTAGATTGTTAGACACCGTATTAGTAAACATTGTATTGTTAGACTTTTGATTATCATAAGACTTTTTGTGAGATTATTGATTACGTTGAGATTCTTGCAAGTGATTTTTGGTGATTAATCAAGCAAACTTTTGGATTTCACTCTTTCTCATTGAAGTAAGTACATGAATTATTATTTAATATATTTGAATATTGTGATTATGACTATGAGTAACTAAACTCCATAACTAGGGTTGTGGGAACCATAGGCAAATAATGAGATAAAATCTAACTAAAATAACAATTCTAGAATGGTGTCTTGCATGTATTAATAATTCTATCGTTTAGAAGTCTTTTTAACGGATGGACAACGTTAGAACTCGCCTTAATGCTACTTGCCGGACCAAGGAGGTAGATAATAGGAAAAGAATTATCAACATAGATTTAGTGTATACTATCTAATAGGCTAGTATTGATTGGTACGAGGTAATAACTTAGTCAAATATCGAATACGATGCTTATATGAGGTAAAGATAAGGGTTAGGATAGCAACACACGTAGCCGGACCAAGGTGCGGAGTGAGATTTTCTAGATGCCGGACCAAGGATTTAGAAATACATAACTTATCACTTTGCATGCAAGATACTAGAAAAGAATTGTTATAGTTAGAATTATCAAGTTATGAACCTGTGGGGAACACGTAAACCCTAGTTACTTTGATTAATTGATTAAAATCCAACATTCAAAGCTGTTAAGTGTCTCTTTCCATTGCGTTAGTTATTTTCATTCATTTAGAAATAGAAACCCCCCTTTTATTGTTTTTAATTTCCAAGGAAGTCATTTACCAAACAATAGTAATAACAGGTTGAAGTTAAGTCTAGACTATTTTCTCGTGGGAACGATCCCAACTCACTAGTGGGTTATTTACTTGACACGACCACTTTACTTCTTATTTGAGAAGTAAGTTGAGCGTATCAATCATCTAACTATATCTAAACGTACTTGCTGTTAAGTATCAATCATCTAACTATTCAAAGCTGTTAAGTGTCTCTTTCCATTGCGTTAGTTATTTTCATTCATTTAGAAATAGAAACCCCCCTTTTATTGTTTTTACTTTCCAAGGAAGTCATTTACCAAACAATAGTAATAACAGGTTGAAGTTAAGTCTAGACTATTTTCCTCGTGGGAACGATCCCAACCTCACTAGTTGGGTTATTTACTTGACACGACCACTTTACTTCTTATTTGAGAAGTAAGTTTGAGTGTATCAATCATCTAACTATATCTAAACGTACTTGCTACGTAGCAAATGGTACAAATCTATAAGTTGTGTCCGTCCCTCACCAACTAATACTTATCATAACATAGGGGGAACTCACATAAGAAAAAGCTAATGAAAACAACCATTATTTTTAGGCACTAATTAGCAACAAATTACTTGTATAATTAGACAAACAAACATAAAATACAATTTGGAGCAAAAAGATTTGCATTATAAAAGGTCAAATGTCATCATTTTTTCATAATCTAACAAACCTACATAGAGATCATTTAAATATTAATGTTTTGTAATGCAAAAAGATATAAATTAAAGTTCATTGACAATCTAACAAATATATAAAGTCAGACCCATAAATTGTGAATATGTATCCAAAAATAGTTAATCTCATGTTATTATAGCAAAATTCATATAATTAGATAACTTAGAAGAAAGTTACGAATTGCTTTACCTTTAAATCGAAAACATTAAAATGATTAAAACAGCATAAATATCAACTTTATGGGTAAGTGGAGACAACTCTTAATACATAAAATAATAGATTATTCTGATGAAGAAACTCCAAAGTATATTCTGAAGAGAAATTGAGTAATTAAATGTAAAAGAAGTAAAGAAATTGATTCTCTATAGTAATTGAAATTTGCACGGAAAGGATGGCTTATTTGTCTACGGGTATGAAGCCAAAGACACATGTTATACATGCAAAATTCCCGCCTTAGGGACACTTACTGTGACAACAGCTAGTAGGCATCCCACATTAGATAATGCTATCGACGAAACAACCCTTTACATATGTTATTATCGGAGTGAATGCCTTAATTGAAGTGGAATCACCTACTAAAGGTACTTGCTACGTAGCAGATGGTACAAATCTATAAGTCGTGTCTGTCCCTCACCAATTAATACTTATCATAACATAAGGGGAACTCACATAACCAAAAGCTTATGAAAACAACCATTCTTTTCTAGGCACTAATTAGCAAACAAACAAACATAAAATACAATTTGGAGCAAAAACTTTTGCATTATACATGCTCAAATATCATCATTTTTGTAATCTAACAAACTTACATAGAGGTCATTTAAATATTGATGTTTTTTAAAGCAAAAAACTATAAATTAAATTATTTTGAAAATCTAACAAATATATAACGTCGGACCCATAAAATTGTGAATACGTATCCAAAAAGAGTTAAACTCATGTGATTATAGCAAAATTCATATAATTAGATAACTTAAAAGGAAGTTAAAAATTGCTTTACCTTTAAATTTATGACATTAAAATGATTAAAACAACATAAATATCAACCCTATGGGTAAGTGGAGACATATCTCAACAGGTAAAAAAAATAGATTATTAGGATGAAGAAATTCCAAAGTATATTCTGAAGAAAAATTGAGCAACTTACTGTTAAAGAAAAAAAGAAATTGATTCCTCTATAATAATTGAAATTTCCAAGGAAAAGATGGCTTACTGGTATATGGTATGAATCCAAAGACACATGTTATACATGCGAAATTTCCGTCTTAGGGACCCCTACTGTGACAACAGCTACTACTGATATATCGTGGTTTCACGGTATAATTAATACTTTTTCCTTAAGTTTAGTGTGTCCGAAAGTGTTTTTGTACTAGTTTTTATATGAGTTTCTCTTACAAGTGATTTTTGGTGATTAATCAAGCAATTTTTCGGACTTTATTCTTTCTCATTGAAGTAAGTACATGAATTCTTATTTAATATATTTGAATATTGTGTTTATGGCTATGAGTAACTAAACTCCATAACTAGGGTTGTGGGAACCACAGGCAAATAATGAGATAAACCCTAATTAAAAGAACAATTCTAGAATAGTGTCTTGCATGTATTAATAATTCTTTCGTTTAGAAGTCTTTTTAACGGATGACCACCGTTAGAACTCGCCTTAATGCTACTTGCCGGGCCAAGGAGGTAGATAATAGGAAAAGAATTATTAACATAGATTTAGTGTATACTATCTAATAGGCTAGTATTGATTGGTACGAGGTAATAACTTAGTCAAATATCGAATACGATGCTTAATATGAGGTAAGGATAAGGGTTAGTATAGCAACGCACGTAGCCGGACCAAGGTGCAGAGTGAGATTTTCTAGATGCCGGACCAAGGATTTAGAAATACATAACTTATCACTTTGCATGCAAGATACTAGGAAAGAATTTTTATAGTTAGAGTTATCAATTTATGAACCTTTGGGGAACACGTAAACCCTAGTTACTTTGATTAATTGATTAAAACCCAACATTAAAAGCTGTTAAGTGTCTCTTTCAAGTTCGTTGTTTATTTTCACTTATTTAGAGATAGAACCCCCTTTTTATATTTTTACTTTCCAAGAAACTTATTGACCAAACGATAGTAATAATCGGTTGAGGTTAAGTCTAGACTATTTTCCTCGTGGGAACGATCCAACCTCACTAGTTGGTTATTTACTTGACACGACCGCTTTACTTCTCATTTGAGAAGTAAGTTTGAGCGTATCAAATTTGGCGCGTTGCCGGGGAATTTAGCTTTTAGATTACTTGAACTTATTAACTATAGTTTAGTTGATATTTTCTTGATTTTACTTTGTTTTATTGTTTTTGATTTCCTTTCAGAACTATCCTCCTTGTATGCCAAATACACGGAGAGGAAGAGAACTCTTGTTTCCCTACAATCACGAGCTAGAGCGTACACTGCGCAATATGAATCGAAACTTGGGAATAAATGATGAGGATCCAAACCAGAACATCCCAGATGTAGTGGATGTTCATGGTCAGATGTTACCCGACGCTCCGGGTGAATATCAACAGAGGGGACAAAATGCCGTTCCACGGCCCCAAGTATACTACAGAGGGTATGATAACATAGCAGACTCGGATGGGCCACTTGTCTTGCCCCCTCTACCCACAGGCCACACTTTTGTGGTAACTAGTATCCTGATGCAAATGCTCACTGCCAGAGGTTTGTTTTCAGGGCTACCTTCTGAGGATCCACATGCCCATATAGCTAAGGTAAGGGCAGTGTGTAAAACTTGTGTGGGGAGGCCTGATTTGGATCTAGATGTAATAGGTCTCAGAGTGTTTCCTCTATCACTGACAGGATATGCTGCTATGTGGTTCACTGAGCTCCCATACAACTCCATCTTAACTTGGAAATAACTACGGGATGTCTTCTTAGCACGCTACTATCCGGTCTCCAAGAAATTAAACCACAAAGACAGGATGAACAACTTTGTGGCACTACCAGGAGAGTCAGTTAGTAGTTCTTGGGATAGATTCACCTCATTCTTGAGAAGTGTTACAAATCACCGTATAGATGATGAGTCACTAAAGGAATACTTCTATCGGGGACAGGATGATAACAATAAAGCGGTGTTGGACACTATAGCAGGTGGATCTTATGGAGAATGCCCTTATGCTGAGATTGCTGAGAAATTAGAGAAAATCTCCTGAAACAACAAAGCTTGGAGTACTAGGAAGTCCGATACAGGGAGAAACACCTTCGCAGTGCAGTCCACTCACAACCCAGCCACAGATGATATTCGTGAAGAAATGGGTCACATGAGAACTGAGCTTGGGTTGGTACTAAAACATATCACTGGGGGTGCAGAAAAGATTAATGCAGTCAACTACTTGGCTAAACCACCACCTCCAAATGATGAGTGCTATTATGCGGAGGACACTTATGCAGTAAATGAGCAGACGAGGGGTTTTCGACCAAGCGCCCAAGGCTCGCATCAGGATAATTGGCGCCAAGGTCAAGGGAACCAAGGTTGGAACTATGGTAACTACAACCGTGAGGGTCATTATGTCCGAGATGGAAACTACAACAGCGACAACAACTTTAACAGGGGTAACTATGCTAGTAGAAACGACAGGAATGGGACCTATGTCCCTCCTCAAAATAGTGAAGTTACTCCAAGGGATGGTGGAGATAGTATGTCGCGAGTTGAGGATATGTTGCACAAAATGATGAGGAGGTTCGACACTAGTGATGAACACATTAAAGAGTTGAGGTGTGATTTAGCTAGTATTGGGAAAAGAGGTGATACACATGCAATTTCGATTAAACAGATCGAATTGCAAGTGGCCCAATTATCTGCGACAGTGAACACACGACAATCGGGCACTCTTCCTAGCAACACTGTCCAAAATCTAAAGAATGATGCGCACTGTATGGCAATCACTACACGGGGTGGTAGGCAAACCATTGACCCACCTATGCCATCTACTGAGGAAAATGAGAGAAAGGATAATGATAATGTGGTAAAGGGTAGTAGTGAAGCAGAGGGAAGTAATGGAAAAGATGCAGAAGTACCTATCAAGGTAATTCCCATGCCTAGTCCACCACCACCCTTCCCTCAGAGATTAGTGAAAAAGACTGAGGATGGTAAATACCGGCGCTTCATAACAATTTTGAAGCATCTCTCTATCAATGTCTCTTTGGTAGAAGCTCTAGAACAAATGCCCGGTTATGCCAAATTTATGAAAGATCTGGTCACCAAGAAAAGATCAGTCACTTTTGAGAATGATGATAGATTGTAGCATTGTAGTGCTATTGCTACAAGATCCCTAGTACAAAAGAAAGAAGATCCGGGTGCGTTCACTATTCCTTGTACAGTTGGGTCATTACATTTTGCGAAAGCATTATGTGATCTGGGGGCAAGCATAAATCTAATGACCCTCTCAATTTACAAAAAGTTGGGTTTGGGGGATCCAAAACCCACTGCGATACGGCTACTGATGGCCGATCGGACAGTGAAAAAGCCCATAGGAATACTCCATGATGTGCTAGTAAAAGTGGAGTCATTCATCTTTCCAGCAGATTTTGTTATTCTTGATTGCGAAGTCGATCTTGAGATGCCCATTATTCTTGGGAGGCCATTCCTTGCTTAGTTGATATGGAGAAGGGACAGATGACATTTCGGTTCAATAATGAAGAAGCAACCTTCAACATTTGTAGGACCATGAGGCAGAGTGGTGAGCTCCAATCGGTATCTGCCATATCCCACAATGAAAATATGAAGAAGGAGACTGAACAGAAAATTGCAAAACAAGAGTTTATGGTTGGGGATTTGGTGCTTGTAGACAGTTCTGGGGTGCCTTGTCTTCCGGGCAAGCTCAAGTCCAAATGGACTGGCCCTTACTTGATTACCCAAGTATTCCCTCATGGGGTAGTTGAGTTAAAAGCCAAGGAGGGAGTGTGGTTTAAGAGGAATAGAGATAGAATAAAACTCTATTTTGGGCATAAAGCATCGGGGAATAAAGTGATAGAGGCATACCATCTTGATGAAGTCTGAGTAATCGTGTGTCCCCAGTCGTGCCGCGACATTAAATCAGGCGCTTGTTGGGAGGCAACCCAGTACTTATCGTCTTTTTAATAATGGTAGCATTTTTCTATTAATGGGTTTTAATTTTGCAGGCACATCACCAGGAAATTCCGCAGAAAGCGACTCCGCAGCAGCCACTGACGGATATATCGACGGACCGTTGTGCCTGCGAAGGACCGTCATATGCATTCGTCGTCCAGGTACACTTTTCTGCTATTTTGAAATTAGGGCACACACGATGGAACCAATGACGAATCGTCACAACTGCAACGGACCGTCGTCGGGGAACCATCGCGTGATTATGAATTTACCCGACCACCCGACCCGGCTGGACCCTTTTCCAAAATCTGACCGTTTAACACCCCCCCCCTCTCATTTTCACCCCATTCATTCATTATTCCTCTCATCTCCCATCTCTTTTCAACTTCCACATTTCCCCCTCACTGATCATTACCCCCACAATTCTCCAAAGCCTTAAAACTATCATCTACTAGTCGGAGCTGTTGCTGTAGGTGTCTACCTTGCCAACTGAGTCATTGTCCATTTGTTTTTTCTCCATTTCTAAGGTATGTGTCTCTAAATTTATACTCATTTATCTTGCATTTTTGTTACTAGTTAGCATTAAGCTTAGTTCCTCATAGTATTTTGTTTACTTTATATGATTCTGCCTGACCTAGGTTACAAATGCTCGAAATTACCATAGTTATCACCCTAGACATTGGTGCTTTTGCATTGCTAGTTTCCCAGGTAGTTGGGGTAGACACATGTAGGTCCAAAACGCTGAAAGGTTGATGTGGGTTCATCGGGGTTGCTTAGGGTACCTTTAGTTCTGTCTCTGTCATTCAGCACGAGACCCCGATGACGGACCGTCGTTGCCACGACGGACCGTCGTTGGGTCCGTTGCACAAGCCCTAGCACTCGTGTCCTACTGGAAACATGTGACGGCTCGTCGTCCTCGCGACGGTCCGTCCTGCATAACCGTCATGCTAGACAGAGACCCTGTTCCCAGGGGTCTCTAATTTTTTTCCAAGTGTCCTTCAACGGGCACCTGTGACGGACCGTCATACCCACGACGGTCCGTCCTGCATGACCGTCATACTGATCAGAGACCCCTCTCCTAAGGGTCTCCATTTTTTTCCCCAAGTGTCCTTCAACGGACACTTGTGACGGACCATCGTACCCACGACAGTCCGTCCTGCATGACCGTCATAACAGTCAGAGACCCCTCTCCTAAGGGTCTCCATTTTTTTCCCAAGTGTCCTACGACGGACATCTACAACGGACCGTCATAACTGTGACGGTCCGTCCGGCACACACCAACATGCTAGTCAGAGACCCTCTTTCAGGGTTCTCTATTTATACAGAGTTCAAGTACACCACGACGGACCTCACGACGGTCCGTCATAGTCACGGCGAGCCGTCACCAGGCTCGTTGTGTGTCACTGTTTATACAACATTTACATATTATTTTCATTGTTTTATATCATATGGTTTCGGTTGTCTAGTTTGCCACTACTCGTACTAATAGTGATCATTTGCAGGTACTACCTACTATGGCACCCAAGCAAGACCGAACCTACGCACGCGGGCGATCAAAGTCTGTTGCCCCGTCTGCACGCTTGATCATCGGCTCTAATGATGAATGGGACCCCGAGTATGTGCCCCCAGGCACTTCCGCACCTTCTCGTGCTGCACGTGCTCTGAGAGCCACACCCAAGACGGTGGCGTCACGCGTAGTCACTGCCTCACAGTCTGATGAGGAGCGCACACTGACTGGCACACCCTCTGGGTCAGCCACAAATGAGGAAGGAGCGTCTGGCTCCTTAGGAGTATCATGGTCCGAGGAAGCTTCAGGCTCTGCTGAGGTTCCCGCACCCGCCACTGCTGCAGCGTCGGCCTCGTCTGATGAGGCTGACAGTTTAGACTCTACATCCGGCGCACCAGCTCAGGTCCCCACCCCAGCCTCTGACCAGCCAAACCGGTGGTGTGTCGACGGCAAGTTTCAAGTTTACTCCGACGCCAAGTTCCTGACTGATAAAGGAGTAATGACTCGGACACTCACCTTGGAGCGGCGGGTACTTACAGGGAGTCTCCCATCGATGCCGGAGATCCACAACCTCTTCACCAGGCATTGCTTAGAGTGGACAGCACGTCCGTTGGGACGATACAGCGAGGAAATGGTCCGAGAGTTCTACGCATCCTACGTAGCGACTCTCCGATCACAGATTGATAGGCGGGCTGCTCCCGCTAAACAGGCCCCACTGGAGCAGGTTCGAGTCTGGGGCGTGCAGGTTGACATTTCCCTGCCAGCTATCCGCCGGTTCCTATACGGAGAGAGTGCAGATGCTACGCGGACCCCCACCACTGCCGAGTTTGACTACCGCTGGCAGATAGTAAAGGATGGACAGTTCTTGCGCGAGCCAGTACTGAGAGAGACCACCAAGAGGTGGATGGCCCTGCACCTGTCAGTAGATGGAGAGGGTGCCGATTGGGTCACTGAGCTGAAGGGGGCCATCAAGAAGGCCAACCTCACGTTCGTCGCAAAGTTCTTGTGGCTGCTCATCCGTCACTGCCTTTCCCCCACAGCTGCTGATAAAATCGTCACCTGGGATCGAGTAGTGTTGATGGCAGCGATGATAGCCGGATTCGAGGTGGACTTCACATGGCTTCTCCAGGCAGTCATGCACGAGAGGGCATTCAAGGTCACTACTACCTACCCCTTCCCGTTTATGATCTTTGCCCTTTGCAGGTCCGCCGGTGTGCCCATATGGCACATAGATCAGTTGAAGACCCCGCAGGGCACCGTTGACGTCGGCCTCATCAGAGAAGAGGCCAATGAGTTGGCCCCACGTAGAAGGCCCCGTCCAGAGCTTCCACCACTTGCTGATGATCTTGCGGATATGGTAGCCCAGGACCGCGCAGCTACACAGGCGTCCACTGAAACTACCCCGGTCGAGTCTATACCGGGTAGTAGCCCAGCCCCGAGCTCCTCTCGCACAGCCCCTCTACCGGTACTGGTCCCGCTTGCTAGGGTCCAAAAACTAGAGGCACAAATGGCCACTCTTCTGCATCATATCCAGCCGTGGATGCAGAAGTCGATTACTGAGTCTGAAGCGCGTCTAGAGAGGAAGATGCAACAGTTTACAGATCGGAAGATTGCTGAGGTCAACCAGCGTGTGGACGCCTTTGAGTTGAGAGTGTTAGCCCGTCCAGCCCCTCCGGTGGATGTGTCGACTCTTTAGGCTGCAGTCGAGAGTCTTCGTGCCGACATCGACACGATCCTAGAGGCGAGGGTGCCGGAGTCTAAGGCCCCTTCTGTCCAGCCTGCTGAGGACACCGTGCTAGCAGCCCTGTTTACTACTTCAGACATTCCACCACCTCCCCCTCGAGAGACTTCCAAGAGGCGTAGGGGTCGAGCAGAGGATGAGGCGCGAGCAAGGAAGAAGGAGCGCCGAGAGATGGAGGCTGCGAGGAGAGCCTCACTTGCTGAGGAGGAGGCGCACCAGATCAGAGCATCACAGTTAGCGGCTGGGGCGTCTAGCTCCCGCACTGTAGAGACAGCAGGAGGCACTACTGATGGTGCGGGTTTTGCTGAGGACACCACTGAGGGTGTCCAGATTGCAGAGGACGTGGGTTCCGGGGAACTGGACCCACCATCTTGCTGATCGACGACGCTTTGCGCCACAGGTTTGCTTCACCTACCACTCTAATATTTATATTTTTTATGCATTGAGGACAATTGCATGTTTTTTTAGTTGGGGTGGGGTAAATGGAAAGTGAGTGTAGGGTGAAGTCTGAGTAGCCCAACTCACTATCCTCTTTTGGGGTTTTCTTGCCTGTGTTCTTTTTCCCCAAAAGACTGATTACTTTTTCTGTTGAACCGGCATGTTTATATCTTTTGTACATAGTTTAACGCTGAAGCATGATGGCTAAAATGATATCATGAGAAAACTGGAAAATGTTGCATGACTAGGCATAGTAACTGATAATTGTGTGGCTATAAGCATGAAATAGAATGACACCATTGCATTACCCTAAGTCTTCAATTCGAACTAGGTATCTAATAATCTGGTATAGTGATGAGATGTCAAGTGAGTGTGAGGAAATTTGAATGGTCCACTATTGGTACTGAGCTAGAACTTGCCTGGTTAGTCCTGCTAGAAGTAAGCTGTAACAGACAATTAGGAAAGGATCATAGGCCCTTATTCAAGATAGCCCATTTCTAGCCAAAATAAAAGAAACCAAATGAAAGTTATCCTTCTTTGATCCAAATAATGTGAGCTTAAAATTAGACCTTTCTTTTTCACCCCAACTGATCTTTTCTCGGAACAATATGTTGGCCCTGGTCCCTCCTTGGACATGTGCACCTCAGCTTATGCCAAAAGCATAAGTTGAGGGTGGCTAAAGCATAAACAACCTTCGTTATGGCCCTGACACAACTTTGGGTATTGTGTACCTTGACTCATGGCAAAGCCATGAGTTGAGGGTGGCTGTTTTTAGGAATGCTCTGGAAAGTGGGGTTGAAAGAACAAAGAGAGAGAAAGAACAAAAGTAAAGTGACTCAAGAACTCATTGAAAAAAAATAATAATAAAAAAAAAGAGAAAAAAGGAAAAGAGTCACTTACACAAATGAAGAAAGAAGGGAAAATAGAAAGGTGAAAGAATGGGAGAAACTAGGCGAGATGAAGTGATAGAAAGTGGAAGGTTTAGCCGATATGTCAAGGAGGGCAAAAAGTCACTAAAGTATACCTAAATATACCCTACCTGACTCTGAGCCTGTGTTACAAGCTAAGAAAGTCTTATCATGATCCTAAGGGTTGTATAGCGAACTTAAGGCAGTGAAAATAAGGGCAAGCTTATGGCAATAGGTATGAATGAGTGTGACTTTGTTCTGAGAGCGAGTGTTGAAAAGTAATCCTTATACTCAAACTGAAATCATTGTGTGAAATATGAGGATTTTGTTTTGAAGTGAAGACACTAGTTGCAATACCGGAATTGTTAGCACCTCGGTGAGAAATTGAAGAGGATAGGTGTTAGTGCATGGTGAGTCTGTGTCATGTTTTAATCCCACAAAATTCAAGCCTAATAGTGATAGCATGCGTAGATTTGATGAGATTAATCGGGATTGATAGCCAAATGATTGCAAAGGATAAAACATGAATACTTTGGTACAAAGATTGTGTAGTGAGTCATAGTGCGTCGCTTGAGGACAAACAACGAATTTAAGTTAAGGGTGTTGATATACCGTGGTTTCACGGTATAATTAATACTTTTTCATTAAGTTTAGTGTGTCCGAAAGTCTTTTTGTACTAGTTTTTATATGAGTTTCTCTTTGTTTTGCAGGAAATCTGTCCAAAGTTGAATGCGGAGATTTTGAGTGAAGAAATGTAGAAGAGACCACCTATGGAGCTGATGACGGTCCGTCGTGCTTGTGACGGTCCGTAGGTGGCAGCGTAGAGAAGCTGCTGAAGGAAGATGGGAAGTCTGACCAAGTGTGGGGTTACGTAGCTTGTGACGGTCCGTCGTGGCTATGACGGTCCGTCCTGCAGGTTCGTCCTGAAGTTCAGAGAAGTGATCCCAGTACCCAGCTTCCAAGAGTTGAAGTGTTTTGAAACGAAGACCCTCGATGGACCGTTGTGCCTATGACGGTCCATCATACTTGCCGTCGAGGGGAATGAAGAGAGCAGCAGAAGAAATTGCCAAGTATGGGACGACGGAGTCCATGACGGTCCGTCGTGATCACGATGGTCCGTCGCGAGGTCCATCGACCCAGCCGCGTTTTAGCAGATCTCCAGTAATTAGAATCCTTGTTTAATTATGTTTTTATTTTTTATAAATAGTTCGAAAAACCTCGTTTTTGATGTTAGACTCTGCGAGATTAGACATCATATTATTAGACTCTGTGTATTATTGATTGATTTGGAGATTCTAACAAGTGATTTTTGGTGATTAATCAAGAAAATTTTCGGACTTTATTCTTTCTCATTGAAGTAAGTACATGAATTCTTATTTAATATATTTGAATATTGTGTTTATGGCTATGAGTAACTAAACTCCATAACTAGGGTTGTGGGAACCATAGGCAAATAATGAGATAAACCCTAATTAAAAGAACAATTCTAGAATAGTGTCTTCCATGTATTAATAATTCTGTCACGACCCAAATCGAGCCGCGAGTGGCACCCACACTTATCCTACTATGTGAGCAAACCAACCAATACAAAAACCCAACATTTCAATATAATAACCGAATATAATGCGGAAGACTTAAACTCATCAATGAAAATCAATTAAATAACTTCTAAAAACTCAACAACTATTATTATCCCCAAAATCTTGAAGTCATCATCACAAGAACATCTATCCTCAAATTACTAAATCTAAGAGTATCTAAGAAGCTAAAATAAATGAAAAGCTAGTCCATGCCGGAACTTCAAGGCATCAAGACACGAAGAAGAAGACCCAGTCCAAGCTAGAAGCATTAGCTCACCCTGAATTCCGGTGTAATGAAGACTGGCAAGAGTTGCGGTTGAGTTGAAGACGACAGTACGTTTGCTCCACTCCACCAATAACAAAGAAAGAAACATACAAGTAGGGGTCAGTACAAGGCACAAGTACTGAGTAGGTATCATCGGCCAACTCAAAATAGAAAACAGTATATATCAGATAACATCATAAAATCAACTAATATTCTTAGCATGCAGCATTTACAATTTCCATAAACCTTGGTCACAACACCAAGCACATCAATGAGGACTCACGCCTCCCCATCATACTCATTTGGGAATTAGGTTCATTAGATTGAGTATATTAACTTTTTTCAAGATTCATTATATTTATTCCTCTTGTGTCGATACGTGACACTCCGCTCCCCTACTACTATGTGTCGGAACGTGACACTCCAATCCCCTAATTCTACGTGTCAGTTCGTGACACCCGATCCCCTAATTCTACGTGTCGGTTTGTGACACCCGATCCCCTAATTCTACGTGTCGGTTCGTGACACCCGATCCCCTAATTCTACGTGTCGGTTCGTGGCACCCGCTCCACTAATCTCATTCTATTAATTCATCAATCATTCTTTTATACCAAGGCATCATCAATCTCATTACTTTAGTTCATCAAGCCTTCTTTTATACTAAGGCATTATCATTAACAAGGTAAATTTAGGATTAGAGATTCAATAGACTCATCATGCTTATTCATCACAATTATATAATCACATCATGTAAGCACACAATTAAGCATATAGAAGGTTTTATAATACCACCCAACACATATCATTTGCTATTAAGAGTCTACTACGAATAGCATAAAAACCATAACCTACCTCCACCGAAGAATTGTGATCAAGCAAGCTAATCCTCAAAGCAGCGTTCTTCTTCTCTCCCTTGTTCGTTTGTTTTCTCTCTCTCTTTTTCTTTCTATTTTTCTTATTCCAACCCTCTTTCTTTTACCCTAATTAACATATAATTAAGTATAAAAGATGAGGAATTAACCCACTAATTAACTCAAGGTTATCTCTTTTAACCCCCAAGTAATTAAATTATTAACATTAACCCACTAAATTTTATAATTAACGCAGGAATAGTCCAAAACGCCCCTTAAATTACTTAACAGAAATCCGACCCAGCCTGGGATTACGCAGCCTGTGACGGCCCGTCGTGCCTGCGACAGTCCGTCCTGCTGCTTCCGTCACAAAGTTCAGAGACTAAATTCTGTGGAAAATGTGTGACGGTCCGTCGTGCCCACGACGGTCCGTCCTGCCATTCCGTCACGAAGTTCAGAGAGTCGATTTCAGTACCCAAATTTCAGAATTCTAAGTGTTTTGAAACGAACCCCCTCGACGGTCCGTCGTGCCTATGACGGTCCGTCGTGGGATCCGTCGTCTCCGCCAGTTTTTCCAAAAATAAAATCTGCTGCTCAAAACGACTAAATAGGTCGTTAAAATAGATACCAATTTACCCATCGTTCGTACTCGAACGATCATAAGAAGAAAAACAAGGGCGAAAAGGAGTACCTGAATCTGTAAACAGGTGTGGGTATCTTTCTTGCATATCAGCCTCTTTCTCCCAAGTGGCTTCTTCAACTGGTCGATTCTTCCATTGAACTTTGATGGATGCAATCTCCCTCAACCTCAACTTGCGGACTTCTCTATCTAAAATAGCAACAGGCTCCTCCTCATAAGACAAATTCTAATCAAGCAGAACTGAATCCCAACGAATGATGTAGTTTCCATCCCCATGGTATCCTTTCAACATGGATACATGAAATACCGGATGCACTCCTGACAGTCCTGGGGGCAAGGCTAATTCATAAGCTACCTCCCCCACGCGCTTCAGAACTTCAAATGGACCAATATACCTTGGACTAAGCTTACCTCGCTTACCAAACCGCATCACCCCTTTCATGGGCGAAACCTTCAGCAAGACTTGCTCACCCTCCATAAATTCCAAGTCTCTAACCTTTCGATCTGCATACTCCTTCTGCCTACTTTGAGCCGCTAAAAGCTTTTATTGAATGCATTTCACTTTATCTAATGATTCCCTCAGAAGGTCAGTACCACAAGGTCTAACCTCGAATGCATCAAACCAACCAATGGGAGATCTACATCTCCTCCCATACAGTGCCTCAAATGGGGCCATACCAATACTTGAGTGATAGCTATTATTGTAGGAGAACTCTGGTAAGGGTAAAAAGCTATCCCAATGGCCACCAAATTCTATCACACATGCACGAAGCATATCATCCAACACTTGAATCGTTCTCTCAGACTGACCATCGGTCTGAGGATGGAACGCAGTACTAAGGTCCAACCTAGTACCCAATTCCGCATGCAATGTTTTCCAAAACTTAGAAGTAAACTGCGTACCTCTATCCGATATAATGGAGAGTGGAACCCCATGCAATTGAACAATTTCTGAGATGTACAGTTTGGCTAATTTCTCTGCATTGTAAGTCACCTTGACCGGAATGAAATGAGCAGACTTAGTTAACCTATCAACAATCACCCAAATAGAGTCATACTTACGCATTGTCTTTGGAAGACTAACCACGAAGTCCATTGCGATTCTCTCCCACTTCCATTCCGGAATGGGCATTCTCTGAAGTGTTCCTCCAGGCTCTGGTGTTCATACTTTACTTGCTGACAATTTGGACATTTGGCAACAAACTCCACAATGTCACGCTTCATTCTACTCCACCAAAAATGTTGCTTTAGGTCACGATACATCTTGGTTGCACCAGGATGTATAGAATACCTTGAACTATGAGCCTCTGTAAGAACAGTGTTGATCAAATCATCAACGCGGGGTACACATACTCTTCCCTTGATTCTCAAAACACCTTCCTCATCGATTTTTGCTTCCTTAGCCTCTCCTCGCAACACCTTATCTCGGATCCGAATCAGCTTCTCATCATTAAACTGCTTTCCTTTAATCTGGTCAAGAAAGGAAGATCTCGCCTCCACACAGGCCAAAAATCCTCCCTTCTCATTTATTTCTAGCCTCATTAAGTCATTAGCCAGAATCTGTACCTCTCTAGCCAATGGGCGTCTTGAAACTTGCAAGTGGGCTAGACTTCCCATGCTCCCTGCCTTTCTACTCAAGGTGTCTGTCACAACATTAGCCTTTCCCGGATGATACAAGATAGTGATATCGTAGTCCTTCAGTAGTTCCATCCATCTCCTCTGTCTCACGTTCAAATCTTTCTGAGTAAAGACATACTGTAGGCTACGATGATCCGTGTAGACTTCACACTTAACCCCATATAAATAATGTCTCCATTGCTTTAATGCAAACACTACCGCAGCCAACTCCAAATCATGGGTCGAATAATTACGTTCATGCACTTTTAATTGCCTCGAAGCATAAACAATTACATTCTTCTCTTGCATTAGCACTGCACCCAAACCAGAATAGGATGCATCACAATAAACAATGAAGTTCTTACCTTCCACGGGCAAGGTTAATTGGTGCAGTAGTCAACAAAGTCTTGAGCTTCTGAAAGCTTTCTTCACACTCGGCCGACCATACAAATGGAACATTCTGTTAGTCAAGTCGTCAATTGGAAAGCAATGGAAGAGAATCCCTTGACAAATCGACGGTAATAGCTAGCTAAACCAACAAAGCTCCTTATTTCTGACACATTAGTAGGTCTTACCCAATTCTTCACTGTCTCAATCTTAGAAGGATCCACCATCACTCCATCCTTAGACACCACGTGCCCCAAGAAGGACACTGAATCTAGCCAAAACTCACACTTGGAGAATTTGGCATAAAGCTTTTTCTCCCTCAACATTTCCAATACAATTATCAAATGCTCCTCATGTTCTTTCTTGCTCTTTGAGTATATCAGTATATCATCAATAAATACGATCACAAAGAGATCCAAATATGGCTAAAAAATCCCGTTCATCAAGCTCATGAAAGCAGTAGGGTCATTCGTAAGACCAAAAGACATCACTACAAATTCGTAATGCCCATACCTGGTCCGAAAAGCAGTCTTTGGCACATCCGTTGCCCGTATTTTCAATTGATGATAACCGGATCTCAAGTCAATCTTAGAGAAGACACAAGCACCTTGTAACTGATCGAACAAGTCATCAATGCGAGGAATGGGATACTTGTTCTTAATAGTTACCTTGTTCAACTGTCGGTAGTCTATGCACATCCGAAAACTCCCATCCTTTTTCTTCACAAATAACACCGGAGCACCCCAAGGAGATGCACTTGGTCTAATGAAGCCTTTGCTCAACAACTTTTGAAGTTGGGCCTTTAACTCTCTTAACTCCGCAGGAGCCATTCTATAAGGGGGTATAGAAATGGGGCGAGTACCCGGTTCCAGATCAATGCAAAAATCAATATCTCTATCCGGTGGCATACCAGGAAGATCTGCAGGGAACACATCCAGAAACTCACAGACTACCGAAACCGACTCAATTGAAGGTACTTGGGTAGTGTCATCCCTGAGATGTGCCAAGAAAGCTAAAAACCCCTTACTAACCATTCTCTTAGCACGAAGAAAGGAGATGATACGAACCGGAGTGGAAGTGTAGTCGCCTTCCCACACTAACGGATTTGTCCCAGGCTTGGCTAACGTCACAGTTTTAGCATTACAATCCAAGATCGCAAAATTCGGAGAAAGCCAAGTCATACCCAGAATTACATCAAAATCAACCATTTCTAAGATAACCAAGTCTACATAAGTATTACTCCCCACAAAAGTCACCAAACAAGACCTATATACTTTTTCAACTATCACAGACTCACCCACCGGAGTAGACACACGAATAGGTATGTCAAGCAATACAATGTTGTAAATTAAGACCAGTAGCAAATGAGGAAGATACATATGAAAATGGGAGCCAGGATCAAATAATACAGAAGCCATGCAGTCACAAATCAAAAGATTACCTGTGATGACAGCATCAGATGTCTCCGCTTCTGAACGCCCGGGGAAAGCGTAACAATGGGCCCTATCACCTGTCTGCCCATTGCCCCTAACATGTTGTGTTGTAGTGGCTCCAGTTTGCCCGTCACCCTGGCCGTTTTGGTGACCACTATTACCTCGGCCACCACGTCCTCTGGAATAACGGCCTCTACCATGACCACCTCTACCTCTAGCTATTGGGGGTCTATAACTCTGTTTTGGACAATTCCTCCTAATATGTCCAGTATCCCCACATCCATAACACTCTCTGGAGTCAAGCATAGGTCTCTCAGAGAAGTGTTGACCGGTCTGAGGTGGACCCCCAACTACAGTCTGTAGTGAAGACTGAATTGGTCGGACTGAGTAACCTCCTGAACCCTGTCCTCTAGAGTAAGAACCATTAAACTCACCTCCCTTTCGAAACCTTTTTGATGTCGATGCCATGGTGAAGTCATCTGGCTTCACTCCTTCCACCTCTATCACGAAGTCTACCACTTCTTGAAAGGATTTTGCCGTAGCCGCTACCTGTAAGGCTGAAATCCGCAATTCTGACCTCAACCCCTTCACAAAACGGCGAATCCGCTCTTGTGGACTGAAACAAAGTTGGGTGGCATACCTGGATAATGCACGAAACTTAGCCTCATATGCAGTAACCGACATCCTACCTTGCTCTAGGCTCAAGAACTCATCTCTTTTCCTATCCCTCAAAGTCCGGGGGATATACTTCTCCATAAACAAGCTAGAGAATGATGCCCAAGTCATAGGTGGTGCCTCTGTTGGTTGACACTCAACATGTGACCGCCACCACATTTTGGTGTTCCCTTGAAACTGATAAGTCACAAACTCAACACCAAACTATTCTACTATACCCATCTTGTGCAGTAGCTCATGACAGTCAACCAGAAAATCGTAGGCATCCTCAGATTCAGCACACTTGAAGACTGGAGGTTTCAATTTCAAGAACTTACTGAAAAGTTCATGCTGATCATTTGTCATTATAGGCCCTGTAGTCAGACGAGGAAACGTGCCTATTTCCAATGAGGCATCCATGCGGGGAGCCCCAGCAGCGGCATGTTGTACCTCTGGAACCTGAGGTGTTGGTGCGGAAAACACTGGAGGTGTCTGGCCCTGATCAGATAACCCGCTAAGATAGGCAAGAACCTGATTAATCATTTCTGGGGTAGGTTGGGGTGGCATTTCCTCATCCTGCACTTGTTCATTCTCCCCTTCCTCACCCTCTCTTACCACTTCCTCAGTCGGTGGAGGAGTCACCGCCCTAGTGCCAGATGGGCTAGGTGCTTGTCCTCTTCCTCTAGAGGACGTCCTCCCACGACCTCTTCCACGGCCTCTTGCCACTACTCCTCTTTGAGCTACAGCCCCAATGGCTGGCTCAGACGCATCTTGTCTTGCCGGTGTTGGTGTTGGCGCAGTTGTTGCTCTAGTTCTAACCATCTGCGAAATTGAGTGAAGATGGTCAGATACCAATTTGTATCACCTAGATACCAATTGGATCCAAGTAATAGCACGAAAGAAATAAAGAAAGAATGGAATTTTCCTAAAGTCTTATAGCCTCTCAAAGAAAAGCAAAGGCGTCCCCCTACCGTTCCTTAAGACTCTACTAGACTCGTTCTTGTGTGATGAGACCAACGAACCTAATACTCTGATACCAAGTTTGTCACACCCAAATCGAGCGAACCAACCAATACAAAAACCCAACATTTCAATATAATAACCGAATATAATGCGGAAGACTTAAACTCATCAATGAAAATCAATTAAATAACTTCTAAAAACTCAACAACTATTATTATCCCCAAAATCTGGAAGCCATCATCACAAGAACATCTATCCTCAAATTACTAAATCTAAGAGTATTTAAGAAGCTAAAATAAATGAAAAGCTAGTCCATGCCGGAACTTCAAGGCATCAAGACACGAAGAAGAAGACCCAGTCCAAGCTAGAAGCATTAGCTCACCCTGAAATCCGGTGTAATGAAGACTGGCTAGAGTTGCGGTTGAGTTGAAGACGACGGTACGCTTGCTGCACTCCACCAATAACAAAGAAAGAAACATACAAGTAGAGGTCAGTACAAGGCACAAGTACTGAGTAGGTATCATCGGCCAACTCAAAATAAGAAAACAGTATATATCAGATAACATCATAAAATCAACTAAATTCTTAGCATGGCAGCAGCATTACAATTTCATAACCTTGGTCACAACACCAAGCACATCAATGAGGACTCACGCCTCCCCATCATACTCATTTGGGAATTAGGTTCATTAGATTGAGTATATTAACTTTTTTCAAGATTCATTATCTTTATTCCTCTTGTGTCGGTACGTGACACTCTGCTCCCCTACTATTATGTGTCGGAACGTGACACTCTGATCCCCTAATTCTACGTGTCGGTTCGTGACACCCGATCCCCTAATTCTACGTGTCGGTTCGTGACACCCGATCCCCTAATTCTATATGTCTGTTCGTGACACCCGATCCCCTAATTCTACGTGTCGGTTTGTGACACCCGATCCCCTAATTCTACGTGTCGGTTCGTGGCACCCGCTCCACTAATCTCATTCTATTAATTCATCAATCCTTCTTTTATACCAAGGCATCATCAATCTCATTACTTTAGTTCATCAAGCCTTCTTTTATACTAAGGCATTATCATTAACAAGGTAAATTTTAGGATTAGAGATTCAATAGACTCATATGCTTATTCATCACAATTATATAATCACATCATG
>JAKWIY010003056.1:53755453-53785039 GCA_027704805.1 Solanum corneliomulleri | reverse complement strand
CTATCTTGAGGATTCGTGACACGACGTTCGGCATCTAAGGTATGATAAGACTTTCAGACTTGTTGAAGGACATTTTCCTAATTAAAGATTAAAAATGAAATAGACAAAGGGGTAAGGGAGAAAGATGGGGTTCTCGTATCAATGGTGCGACGGGGAATGGTACGAGTATCGATGTTATAAAGGAAAAATTATTACTATAGAATGTGGATTGTAATTTGAGAATGACAAAGCATATGGGCATTAACTGATACATTATTGACTTGAATTCCTTGAGTGATTGTGTTTTCTTTATTACACCCGTATAGTTGTGATAATTGAGGTGGTTATGTATTATGTTGATAATTGACTATTAAGGTGCATCATCATCTCCTTATTTGAAATAATATTGTGCACATGCATTGACATGAGATTGAGTATAAGTTGGGCACTTGGAGATCGCCCGTGCTGGGGATGGTGAAATGTAAAGATTATATTTTTGGAGATCGTCCGAGCGGAAATTATTTGATGTTATGATAGTGCGTTGAGATCGTTCGCACAGACACGTGGAGATCATCCGTGCAGTATACAGACCTCGCGAGTCCCCTATGGGTCATGAACTCTCGATGTATTTCCGAGGAGTATCATGTGTATACGGTTGAGAGAGTACTGGGTATTCTGAGACATATCTTTTCATGATATCATATTGCATTGCATATCATGACATCCTTTATTCTTGATGATTATGTGTTTTTATTGGTGGTTGAAAAGCACTTAATGTTTGATTACCTCTATTTGCTGAAACTTGACTATTAAGTGTAATATAGACTTGTATAATTAAAGAATTGATTTTCTTATATAAACTCCCATTACTATTTCGTTGTCGGTCAATGAGATATATTGGGTACACGTGGTTTCGTACTCATACTATACGTGTTGCACTCTTTGTGGTCTAGATTCGATTTCGAGTACGAGCACATCTCGTGGAGCAAATTGAGTCCAAGCTTTGAGTATTTTGGAGTTGTGATGAACTGCTTGTCAGTTCTGTGGCCCACACCTCCCTCTATCATTTACTTATTATGTTATTTTAGTACTCAAACAGGATATCTTAAGTTAGATTTGTCATTTTAGTTCCAGGCTTGCATCGTATTTTAGATGCTCTTTACTTGTGACACCAATTTTTGGGGTGGTATTTTTAGTTTTCAAATTTCGTACTTATAAGAACTCTGGGTTGGAGATTTTTGCTAAGGTTTTTACTTTTTTACTCATTAGCTGGTTAAGTTTGATTAAATATATTGGGTTGACTTACCTATTGGTTGGGAACATAGGTGCCATCACGACTTGTGAATTTGAGTTGTGAAAATTTTGTATCAGAGCCCTAGGTTCATCGGTCTCACGAGTACAAAAGCAATGTCTAGTAGAGTCTTGCGGATCGGTATGATTACGTCCATATCTATCTTCAAGAGGCTATAAGATATTTAGGAAAATTCTATTCTTTCATTCATTATAGCGCACAATTGACTTAGTTGAAATTCTATTCTTGTTGTCTTGTTCTCTCATAATTTGTGAGGACTCGTGTATCTACGATTACAAATGAGGAGCTTGCACCCGCCCCACTACAAGGGTTATTACATGAGGTAGATATTGGGCGAGAGGTCTAGATAGAGGTTGGTCGATATCATATTTTTTTTCTAATAGGTATGTCATGGTTGTTGATGAGTAGTAAATGATCGAAAGGGTTAAGATGATGAATTTCCCGACTTATATTGACAACATAAATAATAATGATTATGAAATTATAGTTAGTTTTAATAAAAGGTTCTATGATCTTTGATCAAAGGAGCCTCATGGAGTGGAGTACACAATGTTCTTATTATCGGCTTGTCAATCAGTGGTGGGGATATTACTTGATAATAGTCCAGCTAGATCACCTCTACTCTCATAGATTCAATTTGCTCGAGGTGTGATTTAGATGAGAAAACTGAAATTTTATTTTAATTTATTAGATCAATCTTATGACTCGTGTTTACAATAAGGGAATAATTTAGAAATGAAATGTATAATATTGATGTCTTAAAGAGAAGTTTAAGATCAGGAAGATCAATTGATAAATTAAAAAAATAGTGATTATGGTAAGTCTATGAGGAGAAGTTGAGGAAGGAAAAAAACATAAATGTGATCACTTAATGACATTTGAGGGGTATAAGACTTGGTATAAGATCCGTATACATAGTTTTCTTATGTATTCTGAAGATAGTTGAATAGTCAAACTAAATGATATGATTGTCATGATCGAAAGGTTTTTTAGTCTAATACATCAAGAATGTATGAAAGGCTAAATCAGATATAGGTCAACAGAAATATTTATCATGGCTTGTAAATGATAGATATGAATAAACTCATGTTATGAGTGTTAGGTTATGAGCCTTTTTCCCTTCCTATGTGGATAAATAAAAGCCCAATTTGGACCAATCCATTTTTGCCTATAGGCCCATTCTTATGAGGCAAATATAAGCCTATTTAGGTCTTATTTTCATATACACAGAGAGTTTTTTCAGCAGCCAAAAAGAGAGAAAAAGAGCAGTTTTCGCAGTCAAAATTCATAACAGCCAACTTCAAATTGCGATTCCCGCTTCGTTTCTTGTCCGATTGAGCTGATTTTTGGACAGCATATTATCTTCATCTCAATATTTGATTAGGAACTGACAGAGTTGGATTTGGTGGCCTGCATCTTCAGTTTTTCTGTCGTGAACAGTAGCTGCGAAATTGGTGATTTTGCTCCTTTAATTCTCTAGATTTGGTGCAATCTTATTTTGTTGTTGCTCGTTGTTTGGCACTTGTTTTGTGGCCAATTTTAGAGAACAATATTTTAACTCTTGGTGATTATAGTGGAGCTTTTGGTCCCGTGGATTTTTACTCTTCACATCGAAGGGTTTTCCACGTAAATCTTGGTGTCTTGTGTGATTGGTTTATTATTGTCTTGTTATGTTTGTTTGGTTGAATTACTTGCTGACTTACTATCATATTGCTTGTGGTTTTTTGTCTTCTCTTGGTTCAAATCGAGAAGGGAAAGTATAGACTTGGATATTCTTCCGCTGTTATCCTGTCAGGCATTCTTTGTTAGTGCCTTGTCTTTCCCAACAAAGTGGTATCAAAGCATTGGTTATTGTTGATTGTCGTTTTGAATGATGGAGGCTAATATGAGCAAAATGGTGTGTTTAAATGGTAGTAACTATCATATTTGGAAAGGCAAGATGAAAGATCTTCTATTTGTCAAGAAGATGCATTTACCTGTGTTTGCTTCTAATAAGACTCAGTCTTTGAATGATGAAGAATGGGAATTTGAGCATCTGCAGGTTTGTGGCTATATTAGACAATGGGTTAAGATAATGTTAGAAATCATATTGTGATGAGACACATGCCAAAAGTTTGTGGGACAAGCTCGAGACACTTTATGCTTCGAAGACTGGCAACAACAAGTTGTTCCTATTGAAACATTAATGAATATCAGGGTATAAAGAGGGCACTCCTATTTCTGATCATATTAATGATTTTCAGGGTGTTCTTGACCAGCTGTCCGGAATAGGTGTAAAGTTTGATGATGAGATACAGGGACTTTGACTTCTTAATACTCTGCCAGACTCTTGGGAAACTCTTCGAGTTTCTTTGACTAATTCTGCTCCCAGTGGTGTTGTAACCATGGAATATACTAAGAGTGGTGTCTTGAATGAAGAAATGAGAAGAAGATCTCAAGCCTCATCTTCTTCAGCTTCACACTCCGATGTTTTGGTTACTGAAGATAGGGGGAGAAACAAGTCCAATGGTCAGAATGATAGAGGTAAAAGTAGAAGAAAGTCAAAGTCTAAATACAAGAATATTACATGTGACTATTGCCACAAGAATGGGCATATCATGAAATATTGTTACAAGCACAAGAGAGATATGAGACAACAAAAGAGAGAAGGCGATAATGAAAATCGTGTTGCTGTTGTTGCTAATGATGATCTTCTTGTTTCTTGTGATGCAAATGCCATTAATCTTGTTCGTGATGAGTCTAGCTGGTTTGTGGATTCTGGTGCTACTTCTCATGTCACGCCAAAGAAGGAATTATTTTCTTCTTATACTCCAAGTAATTTTGGAACGTTGAAAATGGGCAATAATCATGAAGTTGAAGTTATTGGCATTGGGACAGTTTGTTTGGAAAGTAACAATGGTTCCAAACTAGTTCTCAATAATGTCAAGCATGCTCCAGATGTTCGCTTGAATTTGATTTCTCTGGGATATCTTGATGATGAGGGTTATGTTAATACACTTGGTGTTGACCAGTGGAAGCTTACTAGAGGTTTGATGGTTGTGGCCCGTGGTGACAAGTTGTCTAACTTGTATGTATTTCAGGGCTCCATGTCCAGAGACTCAGTAAATTTGGTGGAGAATGATACTTCATCAGAGTTATGGCATAGAAGGCTGAGTCATATGAGCGAGAAGGGGATTGATAGTTTGGCTAAGAAAAATTTGCTTTCTGGAGTGAAACAAGCAAAGTTGAAGAAATGTGTTCATTGCTTAGCCGGTAAACAGAAAAGAGTTTCTTTTCAGAGTCATCCGCCTTCAAGAAAGCTTGATTTGCTGAAGTTGGTACATTCTGATTTGTGTGGTCCTTTTAAGGTAAGATCTCATGGTGGTGCACTTTACTTTGTGACTTTTATTGATGATCATTCTCGCAAACTCTGGATATTTCCTTTGAAGTCCAAGGATCAAGTACTTGATGTGTTCAAGAGTTTTCAGGCCTTGTTGTTGAAAGACAAACAGGGAAGACATTGAAATGCATCCGCTCAGATAATGGTGGTGAGTATATTGGTCCTTTGATAGATATTGCAGAGAGCAGGGTATTAGGCATCAGAAAACTCCTCCAAAGACTCCTCAGTTAAATGGTTTAGCAGAGAGGATGAACAAAACTCTAGTTGAGAGGGTTAGATGTATGCTTTCTGATGCTAAGCTGTCAGATTCCTTTTGGACAGAAGCACTTAATACTGCTGCTTATGTTATCAATTTATCTCCTGCTGTTGCTTTAGATGGTGATGTCCATGACAGAGTTTGGACAGGTAAGAATGTTTCTTATGATCATCTTAGAGTCTTTGGGTGTAAAGCCTTTGTACATGTTCCTAAGGATGAAGGTCAAAGTTGGATGTTAAAACTAGGCAGTGTATCTTCATTGGTTATGGTCAAGATGAATTTGGCTATCGTTTTTATGATCGTGTTGAGAGAAGAAACTTGTTAGAAGCCGTGATGTTTGTTCTTTGAAGACCAAACAATTGAAGATTTTGACAAAGCTCACAGGCTGATTTTCAGAGTAATGAGAGCTTAGTTGATGTTGATCCAGTTCCTTTGACTATTGCACCGGAAGAAAATCTTCATAATGATGAAAATCAAGTTGATAATGAAGATGGTGATCATGTTCAGAATGACCGACATGATGTTGTTGATGCTCCAGTGCAAGATGATGTGGTTGTCCAACAACCAATTATAGATGCTCCGAGAGTTCTCTCAGACGATCTAGTAGAGAGAGAATTCCTTCATCTCGTTATTCTCCCAATGAGTATGTACTCTTGACTGACGGGGGAGAAACCTGAGAGTCTTGATGAGGCCATGGAAAGTGAAGAAAAAGAAGGTGGTTTGATGCTATGGAAGATGAGATAAATCCTTGCATGATAATCATACCTTTGATTTGGTTAAGTTACCTAAAGACAGAAAAGCTTTGAAAAACAGGTGGATTTTCGGGTGAAACATGAAGATGGTAATCCAGTTCCACGGTACAAAGCTAGATTAGTGTCAAGGGATTTAATCAGAAAAGGGGAGTTGATTTTGATGAGATATTCTCTCCAGTTGTGAAGATGTCATCCATTCGTGTGGTTCTAGGCTTCGCTGCAAGTCTAGATTTAGAGGTGAGCAAATGGATGTTAAAACTTCTTTCCTCCATGGTGACTTAGATGAAGAAATTTATATGGAGCAACCGGAAGGTTTTGAAGTCAAGGGTAAAGAGAATTATGTTTGCAAATTGAAGAAGAGCTTGTATGGTTTGAAACAAGCTCCCAGGCAGTGGTACAGGAAGTTTGGTTCTTTTATGAGTCAGCAGGTCTTTAAGAAGACTTTTTTAGATCATTGTGCTTTTGTGCAAAAGTTCTCTGATGGTGACTTTATTATTGTGTTGCTTTATGTTGATGACGTGCTTGTTGTTGGTCATAATACCTGCAGGATTCAGAAGTTGAAGCAAGAGTTGAGTAAGTCTTTTGCTATGAAAGACTTAGGACCAGCAAGGCAGATTCTTGGCATGCAGATTGTCTGTGATAGAAAGGCCAAGAAATTGGTATTATCACAAGAGAAGTACATTCAGAAAGTACTTCGCAGATTCAGCATGGACAAAGCTAAGGTTGTCAGTACACCTTTAGCTATGCACTTCAAATTGAGCACGAAACAGTGTCCTTCTAGTGATGAGAAAGAAAGATATGAAGAAAGTTCCTTATGCTTCAGCTGTTGGTAGTTTGATGTATGCGATGGTTTGTACAAGACCGGATATTGCTCACGCTGTTGGAGTTGTTAGCCGTTTTCTTTCTAATCCGGGAAGAGAACATTGGAATGCTGTGAAGTGGGTTATGAGATATCTCTGTGGCACTTCTAGTCTGAGTTTGTGTTTTGGTACAGGGAAACCTATTCTTTGTGGTTATACTAATTCAGACATGGCTGGTGATGTTGACACTCGCAAGTCTACTTCAGGGTACTTGGTTACTTTTGCAGGGGGAGCTGTGTCTTGGCAATCTAGGTTGCAAAAATGTGTTGCTCTATCTACTACAGAAGCTGAGCTTATTGCTGTCATTGAAGCTTGTAAAGAATTGCTTTGGATAAGAGATTCTTGGGGGAACTTGGTTGTGCTCAGAGAGGTATGTGCTTTATTGTGACAGTCAAAGTGCTATACATCTTGGAAAGAATTCTACGTTCCATGGTCGGTCTAAACACATTGATGTGAGATACCATTGGATTCGAGATGTGTTGGATTCTAAGTTGCTTGAACTTGAAAAGATTCATACAAATGACAATGGTTCCGATATGATGACTAAAGCTTTGCCAAGTGGGAAGTTTGAAGATTGTTGCATGGTCGCCGGGATGGCGGTCTACTCCACATAGTCGTGAGGGGGAGAATTATTGGGTTATGAGCCTTTTTCCCTTCCTATGTGGATAAATAAAAGCCCAATTTGGACCAACCCATTTTTGCCCATAGGCCCATTCTTATGAGGCAAATATAAGACTATTAGGTCTTATTTTCATATACACAGAGAGTTTTTTCAGCAGCCAAAAAGAGAAGGAGAAATAGAGCAGTTTTTCGTCAAAATTCAGCCCTAACACCCCAACTTCAAATTGCGATTCCCGCTTCGTTTCTTGTCCGATTGAGCTGATTTTTGGACAGCATATTATCTTCATCTCAATCTTTGATTAGGAACTGACAGAGTTGGATTTGGTGGCCTGCAGCTTCAATTTTTCTGTCGTGAACAGTAGCTGCAAAATTGGTGATTTTGCTCCTTTAATTCTCTAGATTTGGTGCAATCTTATTTTGTTGTTGCTCGTTGTTTGGCACTTGTTTTGTGGCAAATTTTAGAGAACAATATTGTAACTCTTGGTGATTATAGTGGAACTTTTGGTCCCGTGGTTTTTTACTCTTCACATCGAAGGGTTTTCCACGTAAATCTTGGTGTCTTGTGTGATTGGTTTATTATTGTCTTGTTATATTTGTTTGGTTGAATTACTTGCTGACTTACTATCATATTGCTTGTGGTTGTTTGTCTTCTCTTGGTTCAAATCGAGAAGGGAAAGTATAGACTTGGGTAATCTTCCGTTGTTATCCTGTCAGGCATTCTTTGTTAGTGCCTTGTCTTTCCCAACAATGAAGAGCCTTTCAGATATTGGACTGCGAATTAGTAGTATTAATTGAAACCAAGAGGCAAAAAAATGAATTTTTTGTTACGAAATTTTAGCAGGGCTTCTTGTATGAAGCTATATGAGAACATGCATAAGGACATGCACATAGTAGTTACGAATAGCTATACATATAATCGAACAATACGGTTGGAATTGAGAACATTACATTATTAAATAACTGATTGTATTGAAGTAACTATGGTTTTCCAGGGTATTGGTTGATGTGCTCTGTATTGGTGATAAGTTTTAGTTCGAATGTGGATCGACTTGATTTATGTAAGTACACAAATTATTTGGATTTGAATATGTTTGCAACTGTTCTTTTATGTCTGCATCCATACTTAACATGTGGATGGTTCTTAGTGGTAGATCGATTACATCAATCTTATGTTGGTGACTTGGTAGTTCATGACTCATGGATAAACTTAACCATTTTGAATGTGGTAGACTTCAACATCATATTGGATATAGATTACATTTCTTCATATCCTGCATTTATACTATTAGACTAAGATAACAACATATTATAGTAAGCTAGTCTTATAATAAAGTAGTAGGAACTCTCACTACTTATTCGAGAAGGGTATTTCTGTTGAGAAGTGTCGACGTATAGTGGCGAAAAAAATTGATGTCTTATCTATGTGACTTATGTTCATTATAGTAGTATTAATACATCTACTTTGAAATTGGTTTCGACCGTAAATGAGTTCTTGGAGGTGTTTCACATGATTGTGATATCAATTTGATAGTGACTTAGAATTGGAAACTCAACCTATTTCTATCATTCTTATTAAAATGCTCATGTGAAATTCAAATAATAGTAACAAGACTTGTTGAGTGAAATATTTGATAGATCAAGTATATCTTTATGGATTTTTTCTATTGTACTTGAAATTCTTTGTCATTATCTTAATTGATGATATAGTCGTATACTCCCGTAGTATAGAGGATTACGAGCATTATTTGAGGCTTGTTCTTTAAAATCTGAAGAAGACTAAGTTGTATGAAAGTTTTTTATAGCGTGAATTTTGGTTAGTTAATGACATATTTTGAAACATGTAGTGTTCAAGAAAGGTTTATGATGGATTCCAAGAGGATTAAGACAATTTGAAATTGGCTCATGGCCTAATACTACTTGGAAATTGATTGGAGTTATTCTCTTTATTTGGTTTTCAATTCGATTAGGAAAATGATTGAAATTGTAATCCTATTTGTAGTAGATTTTAGTTTTGTAAGGAAAAGCACAACTCTATAAATTGAGGATGGTCTTCAGAGAATAATTCAATTAACTCATCAATATTTCCTTTTAAATACATTGGGACACAAGAGGGATTTTGAGAGAGCTTTCAACCAGGGACAAGAGAAAAGAAAAAGACTTCGCTGCAGTTTTTTTCTTTCTCTTACCAGTAAACTTCAGATCATATTTTGCAATAAACTAATCGTTGGATCAGGCTAAAATATTAGCTGAATATTCCTGACATCTTGGTGGTTTATTGGAACGGTGGAGATCAAATTGGGAGGTCAGAATGATTCTGTTGTAAGGCCTGAACAACAGTTGCATTTGGGTGATGTTTCTGTCTATTTATCTTTTGATTATGTGTTAATGTAGAAGGGAAATGAATATGCTTTGAGGTAGTTGAAACTGATTAGCGAGAAGAACTATCATATCATTGAATAGGATTTGACAATTGTAGTATTTGGATTGAGGGTTTGAGGGTATTATTTATAGTGTATATTGTGAGGTGTTCAAGGATCATGCTTCAGGACTATGACATATACCTTATATTATGCGATGAGGTAAATGTGGTAGTAGATTCATTTAGTAATAAACTATGAGCATAGAGAATTTAGCTTTGTTACAAGTGGGTGAGCTTCTTTAGGTAATGGATATCCATTCCTTAGCCAATAGCTTTGTGAGACTTCATATTTTAAATGGGGTAAAAAAAATTCTTACATAATTTCTTTTGGACTTAATAGTTTGATAATGAAAATTGGTTTAATATTTGAGACAAGGTGTTACGTGGAGAAGCCAAGGAGAAAATTCTTAATGGTGAGGGAGTTTTGAGGTTAAGAAAAATCGTATTTTGTTCTTCGGATAGGTGATTCGACTAGAATTATCATAAGGGATGCCCATAAATAAAGGTATATAACTCATTCGAGGTATACTAAGATGTATCTTTTATCAACAAATGATGTATGTACAACAAATATTACATAAAGTATGTCTATACTAGAGTGAAAGTGGGAAATGATTTTACATACAAACATTGTGGTAAGGTTGCCATGGACCTTGTAAAGGATTGATGTTATTTGGGTCATTCTAGATTGATCGAGCAAGTCTACTTATCTCGTGTCTATTCAACTATTTATAATTTAGAGAAGTTAGTTCAATTTTACGTTAGGGAGATAGTTTGATTACATAGGGTGCCTATACCCCTTATGTTTTTGTTGAGACACATAATTTCTATCTCATTTTTATGTTCTAAGCATACGGAGTTGAGACCCAGCTGGATCTTAGTATCACCTTTCATACACAAACAAAAAAGTTAGTCATAACAAATTATTGAGATTCTTGAGAACCCGTTGCGGGTATGTGTGTTATTTATTGGGAATAAATATTTGTAGTTAGTGGAGTTGCATACAAAAACAATTATAATTCGATTATTGAGTTGGCACCATTCGAGACATGGTATGATAGAAAATGTCTGATGCATCTAAGGTTAGGTCGTGGGACACATATCTGGTGAGAGACTCCTCGGATAAGATTGAGTTTATTGAGGATAGGTTTTTCATGGCTTCGAGTAGGCAAGAGAGTTATATAAATCAGAAGATTCGTGATTTAGATTTAATGGTCGAAGAGCGGGTCCTTTCGAGGGTAACACCTATGAAAAGTTTGCTGAAATTTAAAAGGAACAAGTTGAGTATGAGGTATATTGGCTATGCCGAGATTAATCAACACATTGGTGAAGTGGCTAGAAGTTGCTTTATCACTTGATTGTCAGATGTTTACGGTAATATTCATAATTTGATGTTAAAGAAGTGTCATTATGGATACCACATATGTGATTCAACGAGATCAAGTATTACTTGATTAGAGTTTTACTTTGGAGAAACAACCAGTAACTAACATGGATAGAAAAATTTGGAAGTTGATTTTGAAATAAAATTATTTTAGTAAAAGTTCAAAGGAAGGTTGAGAGGCTACTTGGGAGAGTGAGTTGGACTTGTAGATCAGATATTCACATTTGTTCTAAGCGTCTAATTACTTTTATTTTTTACCGTTTGAGGAAGAAAATTTGTTTTAGTTGTAGATGATGAAACGACCCGCTAGGTTGTTATGAGAATTAGAACTATTTTGACTCTTTTCGAGAAAATTTAAAAGGGTATTTTTAAACTATTAGGTAACTATGACTATCTAGTTGAGAAATTTTGTTAAATGAATATCATAGTGGAGTAGTTAGTGGGTCACATCCATAATTAATAGTTATCATTTAGCCCATGTACTGAATTAAGTTAGCGGGATTAAATAAACGGGTATTGCATCATGATTGGAGGAAAAAAAGGGATAAACAAGCACCGACGGCTTGGGCAAAATAGTTACTCATGAGTTGTGTATTGCAGGTGAGCTTTTAATCAAATTTTATAATTAAATGCTTATAATAAACTTTTAAGATTTAGTGGGATAATAAGGTGCAAAAGTGGTAGGGGATAGGTGTTAGTTAGTCATTGGGCTAAAAAAACTTTGCTTTTATTAATTTTTTTTCATACTAATATGTCAAATTTCCAATAATTGCTTTGTATACCTGCAAGGTTAGTGGATAAATTTTGTGACTTTCCAATTCATCTTTTACAGATAGAATTTTTTCTAAATTTCTTTTGATGAGTTTCAATAATGCAATGGTTAGGTGAAAAGAGACGATTAGATAATGGTTCCATATAATTGATCCTTACTAGTACTTGGTTGTAAATTTTGGATTTTTGTTTATTATTTTTAGCAAGGTTTTAATTAGCTTAAATTAGTTTCAATTGATTTCCAAATGGGCTGTCAGTGATACTTCTCTTTCTTTTTGGATTGAGTAATTGTGTGCAGAGATACATGAGTATATGAAATTTGAGGTGCTGCAAGTTAGTTCTTCCTAAATGATTTCAACTTTAGCTTATTTTTTTTATTATTATCACATTATAAATTTAGTTTTTGCTGTATTCATATAGGTAATTAATTATTAGGTGTATATTATATGAGTAGTAATGTATTTGAGATATTTGGCGAAATTGAGGCTTAACAATAGACTTGAAATTTAGCAAATAGAAATCCTGACATATAAATTATTTGAAGAGTATGAGCTGGATTGGAGATATGAGTGAGTTTTGAGGTCTAGATTAAACATATAATAATTTGAGTACTTATGAACTCGCTTACTTACAAATATTGCATAACTGGTAGATTGTAAACGTTTCTGAAATTTGCGAAAAGGAAAGGAACTATCTTGAGGATTCGTGGCACGAGTTCGGCATCCAAGGTATGTTAAGAATTTCAGACTCGTTGAAGGACATTTTCCTAATTAAAGATTAAAAATGAAATAGACAAAGGGGTAAGGGCGAAAGATGGGGGTCTCGTATCAATGGTGTGATGGGAATTGGTACGAGTGCGGTGTTATAAAGGGAAAGTTATTAATATAGAATGTGGATTGTAATTTGAGAATGTCAAAACATATGGGCATTAACTGATATATTATTGACTTGAATTCCTTGTGTGATTGCGTTTTCTTTATAACACCCGTATAATTGTGATAATTGAGGTGATTATGTATTATGTTGATAATTGACTGATTGAGGTGCATCATCATTCCCTTATTTGAAATAATATTGTGCATATGCATTGACATAAGATTGAGTATAAGTTGGACACGTGGAGATCGTTTGTGCTGGGGACAGTGAGATGTAAAGATTATAATTTGTACATGTAGAGATTGTTCGTGTCGGTATATGGACCTCGCGAGTCCCCCATGGGTCATGAACTCTCGATGTATTTCCGAGGAGTATCATGTATATACGGTTGAGAGGGTACTGGGTATTTTGAAACATATCATTTCATGATATCATATTGCATTGCATTTCATGACATCCTTCATCCTTGATGATTATGTGTTTTTATTGCTGGTTGGAAAGCACTTAATGTTTGATTACCTCTATTTGTTGAAACTTGACTATTAAGTGTAATATAGACTTGTATAATTAAAGAATTGATTTTCGTATATAAACTCGTGTCACTACTTTTTAGTTGTCGGTCAATGAGATATATTGGGTACACGTGATTTCGTACTCATACTACACTTGTTGCAATCTTTGTGGTGTAGATTCGATTTCGAGCACGAGCACATCTTGTGGAGCAAATTGAGTCCAAGCTTGGAGTGTGTTGGAGTTGTGGTGAGCTGTTTGGCTGTTTTGTGGCCCACACCTCTCTCTATCTTTTACTTATTCTGTTATTTTAGTATTCAAACAGGATATCTTGTGTTAGATTTGTCATTTTAGTTCTAGACTTGCATCGTATTTTAGAAGCTCTTGTACTTACACTACTAAAAAAAGGCCAAAAAGAGACCTAGAAATGGAGACCTCAGAAATAGGTCAATAATAAGAGACCTCATGAGGTCGCTATTTAAATTAATATCTTTTAATTTTTTTTTAACGTAGGAGAGACCTCGTTGAGGTCAATTTAAATATATATTTTTTTACCTGACTTATTTAAAAATTTTAAATTTTTAATTTAATTCTCATAAAAATTTGAGACCTCATGAGTCTCTAATTTTTAACTATTAAATTAATTAAATTATTATTTTTAATTTAACAAGTAGAGACCTCATGAGGTCTACACTTGTTAAATTAAAAATAATAATTTAATTTAATTGAATAGTTAAAAAATTAGAGACCTCATGAGGTCTCTTAAACAAAACAAAAACCTAGCCAAAATTAAAATAGCTCTCTTTCTTCCCTCTCTTAATTTTTTGTCGACCGCCTTCTCTCTTTCTCATCGTCCTCGTCGACCCTCTCTCTTTCTCGTCGACCCTCTCTCTGTATCGTCTCTCTTTCTCTTCGACCCTCTCTCTCTGTATCGTCCCTCTCTCTCTCATCGTTCCTCTCCGCCGTCGTCTTCTCCGTCTCCTCTATCCGCCGCCAGCTCTCCGCCATTTGCAGTCGTGCTTCAGCAGGTGGAGGTCGCGCCGCCTCCATCTCCGCCATTTGCAGTCGCCTCAGCAGCAGCGTTCCCCTTTGACTCCAGGTAAATTTTTTGAACAAATTAATTCTTTGAAAATAAGTTAGTTCTAGTGTTAACATTTTTCTTGAGGGTAAAACAAGTGGGATTGGGATTTTCTTGGTTGTTGTAGGGACGAATAAACAAAATGGTTCAATCTTTGGTGTTACAAGTTTAGTTTCAGATGGTTCATCAATTACTGAAATCAGAAAAATACTTGTCTTCATTAATACTTATCAAATAAAATGAGGAATCGAGCATGAATTGATGATATTAGAATATGAGTTAAGCTAATTTTTGACAGATTTGAACCTTAGATTCATGTTTTGTGTTGAATCTTAAAATGAGTCAAGCAAGGGTTTAGACTTATGGAATGCAATGGTAGATGACTAGTATTATGTTGTACTTCTCCTTCCCTCTCTGCAAAGCATGCTTCTGAAGTTTTTCAGTTAGGAGGCTTTAAGTACTTTGGCGGTTGAAGGATCAAGTTTTTCTTAATTAAGTACTTGTCGTTGTGACAAGCAAACTTCCTTTTAAATGATAATTTTTCCTCCAAGTTCAAATTTAATAACTTTCTTTTAAGCATCTTAAGTTTAATATGACAATCCTTTAATGAAGTGCTCTTTTCCTCCTATATTCAACCTATCAATTAGACACATCTCCATGTGACTCGTATAATGATCTAGTCAAAATTTTCTCTTAATTTGGAGCTAAACAAACCAAAATTATTTTAGGGTGGAGGTCGTACTAAACTGTGGTGCATTTGGGCAAAGTACATTCTAGTTCCACTTAGTCAGGGAAATCTTTTCCCTACTGAAAGCTGTTGGTATTCTTGAAGGACTGGGTATATATGTTTCATTACATCTACTGATATAAAAGAAGTAATATACCGCATTTCCCTTGGAAGCGTTGGAAACATATTTATTCCTAATTCATGTTTCCTGGATTTATAAGGTTGTAGTGTCTACCATGTCATTATGAATGTGGTATTAGAACATGAATATCGAAAATTTGTGAGGGGTCGTCATCTTATTTGGGGATGTTGTATTAATGGTTGAAAGCTTTGTTTATTTGTTTATTTGTTATGCTTGGAAGTATAGAACTTGATCTTAACCTGCATCATGCACCACTTTTTTGTTTCTTCTGTTGCAATGTCCAAACTTCTTGGTGCAATTGTCTTTTTCCTTTTTCTTTTTTGTAATTGCAAGAATTTTTGGTTCTTCCTGATGATCTCTTTGTTTAGGTTTGACTTGGAATTACAGTTTGCGGTCTTAAGGCTCAATTCGATGCATTACTTGCTTCAGGAGGGATTCCCCCTTGTTCTGGTGATGTCACTTTCCCTCCTCGACCTCCTCAATCTCAACCTACTCAATATCCAATGTATGGTCAACAAAGAAATATGACCATGAGAGTAGTAGTGATGAAGAAAGTGATGATTATGTGGCAAAACACACTACCACATTAGTGAAGTTTAGACTTGTGATAGTTAACTTATGGATCATTTTGTTAACTTTATAATTTTGTGATGGGAATTATTTGTTTTGTGAATACATGATAACGTTGGAATGTATTATATAACTTATGGATATCATGGTTTTTGTTTAATATATAATTATGTTGAAGTGAGTTGCAATTGAGTTGATAAGAGAATATTTAGTAAATGTATTGCTTCAATTGAGTTTTCGAAGCTCTTTGAGTTTGATTTGGGTACTGAATTAAAATGACAGGTGATGAGAAGCCGCAGAAATAATAATTTTCTGCCAGTTTTTTTCCAGAAAAAGAGACCTCATGAGGTCTCTTTTTTGCATTAATTTTCCAGATATTAATGATAGAGACCTCATGAGGTCTCTTTTTTGCATTAATTTTCCAGATATTTCATAATAGAGACCTCATGAGGTCTCTACTTAACATTTTCGATTTTATAAATTCAGAAAAGAGACCTCATGAGGTCTCTCTTTTGTATTAATTTTTCAGCTTTTTCATAATAGAGACCTCATCAGGTCTCTAATTAACATTTCATATTTTATAAATGCAGAAAAGAGACCTCATGAGGTCTCTTTTCTGCATTATATTTTCCGTAATTTCATTATGGAGACCTCACGAGGTCGCTAAAAGTAAATGCAAAAAAGAGACCTTATGAGGTCTCTCCTTTAAAATAATATAAAATTAAATTAAATAATATCTTAGCGACCTAATGAGGTCTCTTTATAAAATATAAAATTAAATAATATAATAAAATTGTGACCTCATGAGGTCTCTATATAAAAAATATAAAATTAAATTAAATAATACAATAGTGACCTCATGAGGTCTCTTTTTTAAAGAAAATCAGATAATTTGTTGGTGACCTCGTGAGGTCTCCGTTTGGCGACCTCATGAGGTGTCTGTAAAAAAGTGACCTGCATTTTACTGACCTACCGTTGAGGTCTCTTTTTCGGTCTCTTTTTCCCGAAAAGAGACCTCGTGAGGTCTCTTTTCTAGGTCTCTTTTTGGCCTTTTTTTAGTAGTGTTAAGACACCAATTTTTAGGGTGGTATTTTTAGTTTCCGCATTTCGTACTTATAAGGAACTCTGGGTTGGAGATTTTTGCTAAGTGTTTATCTTTTTACTCATTAGCTGGTTAAGTTTAGTTAAATATGTTGGATTGACTTAACTATTGATTGGGAACATCGATACCATCACGATTTTTGAATTTGGATTGTGACAACTGATTTTTGATTTGGCTACACATATCATGCAATTTAACATGTTGTACGTATAATCCTATAGGCTCCTTCATTTAATTCAGTGCGCCATGTCATTTGACATGTATTACCATTTTGAACCTCTAAATCTTTAATAAATTTCAATAGAGGATGAAAGTTATTAAATTTTAAATATTTGAAAAATATTTTTTTAATTAAGATGATGATTTAATGATTAAATTGGGGGTATCGATTAAATATATTTTTAATAAAAAACTCACCCGATAACATTTCCAATTTTATTATATGAATTCATCATTTGAAATCAAATTAAATAAACTAATCAAACAAAATCATATTTTGATAAAATTCATTTTTATACACATAATTTATAATATTTATTGAAATAATGTATCTTAAATTTGATATAATTTAAGTTATTTTATGAATTTAAAGCATACAAATTTTACGTTGTTAACAGTTATATTAACAGTCATCAATATGGCTAAGCCTATTGGACCAGCCTGATTTAATCCGAAATTTAATAGGCTTGAGCTATGATTTTTGGAGTCAATTTAAGTAAAGAACTTTTCAGCTCGACCTGAATAAGTCTGTTAATTTGTGGGGCTTGAAAAATATAAGTAGGGTCGGCTCGTGAGACAATAAAGATTGATTAAAATTTAATATAATATTAAAATTTAAATTAAAGAGAGTCCAAACTTAAAACAATTAGGTTAATTTTTCTAATTAATATTTATAATTTTATTTGAAAAAAACTTAATAAATATTATAAAGATAATTTTATTTGTGGATTTGATTAACAATTTTAATTGCATTAACATCATGTAATTTTTTTTTGTCGATATTTATGACAATATTTTTTTAATTATAATTTATAATTTAATTAATAATTGTTAAAAAATATAATTTTTAAAAAAGTAGACTTATTCGACAAGCCTATAATCCACGTACTTATGAGTTTAACCGATCATTTTTTGACACACATAAAAAAAATTACTAACCCAATACGACCCGTAAAATATCAAAGTCTATATAGATTAATATAAATGAGATGAGCTAACACATATTAATAGCTTACATGTATAGTATGAGAAGTCCTCTTATAGTAAATGAGCAAAGCATGCAAAAAGCATGACGTAACTTGTAATATTCCAGACATTTGAATGAAGACAATTTTTGTTTTAATTAATTAAATATTAGAGAAAATCTTTAATTAATTAAATTCACAGAATCCAAGAAAGTCTAAATGTCATCTAAGTCTGCATAAAATCTTTTTTTAAAGGTCATAATAAGAGATATCACATCAAAAAAGTGTCCATCATTCTATTTTGTAATTAGAATTAGAGAAATGAAGTTATTGTTAGTTTTACTTATAATTAAGCTGGCTAAGACATTTAAATTGTGATATATTTTGATTAAATATTTGAATATATGATAAAACGTTTTTATAAAATATCTATTTTAAATAAATAAGCTAATATACTTAAAATGGTTGATCTTCTCAAATTATATAAATTAAATCTCTGTAAATCATAATATCTCACACTTTTCAAATTAAAGTTGATACGCATCTTATTCTTTTAACTTTTTTTTTTTAGATTAATTCATTTTTGTACTTTTTTGTACTTCCTATTCAAATAATTGTTCTGTTTTGTGTAGTACAAACTTTGTACTACAGTATATATATATATATATATATATATATATATATATATATATATATATATATATATATATATATATATATATATATATATATATATATATATATATATAGATATATATATATATATATATATATTATTTTTATTTTTATTTTATTTTTACTTTTCTCAAAGTAAAGAGGAAAAAAGAAGTAATTTTAATATTTTCTTTCCCCAAATTTCAACCAAAAAGCTTCATCTATCGATTATTTTCGGAGACTTAATTAATTATTTACTTTTATTAAAAGAATAATCATATATAGCAGGCTGTGGGTGGGGATTTGTATTTCTTTATCAATTAATAGGTCTGAAAGGTTTTAATTGAATCATATAAATGACAAATTTTTATTTTCATCAAGATTTTTTAAAGATATTTTTTTTTTTTAAAAAAAGTTTTGCTTCTATTATGAAACTACATAAAATATAAGAAGAATAAAGTAGTAGGAGAAGAGCAAAAACTTATTATTACTCTTGAACTGATATCAGGATTCGAGGTATACTCATAAATGATTTACTGTGAAGAAAAATTTCTTTATTTATAGGGGTAAGCTGACTTGATCCTCAAATAAGATTTCTAACCTTCTTTAGGGGAATCTCCATAAATAGACATTACTATAATACAATTATGTTTATGACAATCCCCCTTGAATGTCTATTTGATAGATTATACGCCTTGTTAAAATCTTACTAGTTAAACCCAATGAGAAAAAAGTTTGTAAAAGAAAAAGAATACACAAATCAAGCTATATGAATTTTGAGTGTCCCATTTAAAACCTTACAAAGAATCCAATGGGACAAAAATCTTATGAGGAAAAAAGAGTACATAATGTATTAACTCTCCTTAATGAGAACATCAATCCAAAGACTTGAATCTTGTATTCTAAGCTTGTGTACCATCTTCTCAAATGTTGTAGTTGATAGAGATTTGGTTAATAAATCAATCATATTATTATTTGGAAAAATTTGTTGAATGGATATCACTATTTTGGGGGGCTTATGTATGTAAAAAAGTTTTGACGAAATGTGTTTTTTCCTATCTCCTTTTATGAACCATTCCTTCAGAATTATGCAAGTTCCTCACTTCAAGTTCTTTAAGCAAATAATCTATTGCCTTACGAAAACTCTTCAAGAGTTTAATTCAAGTCATCAACTTGCATAACAATATGAAAGATTTTAAATTGATTTGATCTATACAAGGACTATAAACACATTTTTCAAAAATGTGCATATTCTTCATGCATTTGAATCCATCTAATATTTTCATATCAATTTTTTCAAGTGTCAACATTCAATATTAAATGTATGATATGCTTTTAGTGTTAGTCACATAAGCTTTACACTTACCAAGATGATCATTTCATTTTTCATTTGATAATTATTTCTACGTCAGTATGCTTTAATAAATGAATTCATATCCTCATAATCTTTTACAATATTGAGCTATAGTGTATAAAAGATATCATCAACGAGATATAACTTTGTATCGGTTCACCGAATGCCATAACTTTTTGAGATCACCCCACTTCATTATTTTTAGGTATTTACCCCTCTCATGAGGTTTCATGAAGTGTTATGTCATAGGTTTTTCAAGAGCACATTGCCTTCTTAGTATGATCATATCAATCCTTTGTTCATTTTTTTCAAAGATTATTTTATTTAGGACCAATTAGTCTATCATGCTTCATGTATGTCGTAAACTCTATCCTTTATGGGCATTTTAATAGGAGCATCTCCAACTCTTGGTTGCTTATTATCTCCACCTTATGTTAGACAAATTAACATATACCCCAATCTATTTTGGAGAATTCATATCAACCCCAAAGACCTTCATTAAGTTTGACGTGACATGATACTTGGCAGTGACCTTTTTCAATTACAGCTTTTTGAAACCCTATTTATTAAAAATTTTACCTATTTATTTTAAATATATTGCATAAATATTTTGTCTTGTCCATCGAGAAGCAAGAGATGGGAGCAATCAACTGAAGATAACAAGTCAAGGAGCAAGCGTTTGAAGAAGTCAACACAGATCAGTTTGTTTAAAGAAAAACCACATTGTGGATGCTGGTTTTATAAGATATCCTCAAGTTCCCGTATTCCTCCATTCAAAGAATATGGAGAGGTAAAAAGGGCAAGGAGCTCCTCAAAATTGATATATTTTTCTATGGATGCAGGAAAGTCATTAAAGTTTTTCAGAGAGAAAAAAGGAGTTCAAAATACAAGCAACAACATCTCGTTCAAATTTCCAGCAAAGAATGAGCGACAATGAGTACAAATTGTTAAAACTTGAACAAGTGAAATCATCACTCTCAACATACACCATAATGAGAGACTCCACCAAAGGGACATCTCTACATGTATTGTCAAATGAGATAATACCACCATCCAGAAGGACATCACCGTTATTTGATTGATGAAATATCATCGTCCTGCCAATGGATCAACATCATCCTATCAATGGAGCATCAACATCATCCTATCCATGGAACATCAACATCATCCTACCAACTGATCATCAATGAAGAATCATCATCCTATCAATGGAGCATCAACATCATCCTACCAATGGATCATCAATGAAGAATCATCATCCTATCAATGGAGCGTCAATATCATCCCGCTGATGGATCATCAATTATTATCCTATTAATGGAGCATCAACGAAACATCATCATCCTATCAATGGAGTATCAACATCATTATTCGATAATGTAACAACATTATCCTATCAATGGATCATCCTCTTTCTATCACTGAAGCATCTTTTTCACATCATATCAAGTCTAATGCGTCAAGACCGACAGAGGATGATGTAGAACATCTGCCGAGTGTAGAAGACATCAAAGAGAAGATGCAGCATAACCTGAAATTTCTTTAGAAGCAGATATTTATTGAGCCATCCACCTCATTACAATTGGATAATTATTGAGCTAGCTAGCTCGTTGCAGATATCACCGGAGTTCGCCATGCAGAAAACAAGGAATGACATCTCCGAATTCTCAGCAAATCATGAGTTGTAACGGACATACTGTGTTCGAAACGATATATGCTGAACATACTTATGTGACATCTTTCACATCAACAGTAACTGAAAAGCATCATAAGAGATACTATCACTTTTCCAATTACATTTTCTACTAACAATCTGCTTCGGTCTTTGTCGAGAGCATCCAAGAGGATGAATTCTTAAGTCAAACCACAGGTGCGGACGCCATAAAAAAGGATGCAGTACAACGTGGAACCTTTTCTTAGCAGCAAACTGGGACATAGTCCGAAGAAGAGTGTCAAACTCTTAGGATGCGAGCAGAGGAGCTACTTCCACCACAATCAAACCACACCCCTATCAGAAGGCATGTGGGTTTTTCTTCGGCTTTTTCAGTTTTGGTTTGCATCCGAAAATCTTGATCTCTGCCAGAAGCAAGTTTCCAAAGTGACAATTCACCAAGAGCTTTAAAAATCATGTCTGTGTAAGTTCTTAATTATGAATGTGAAGCATGTCATTTTCATGTCTAAGAGATTACAAGCGTCCTTTTCACACTCGACTTAATTTATCATTTCCCCAGAACCAAAAATTATCTACCATAATAGATTTTCTATTCAACCGATCAAGTCGAACTACAAGCAGCCTGATTCCTATAGTTTAAGGATATGTAGGAGAGCTCAATGTCAAAAACTCGACTGTATTCCAATATTCGCTCTTAAATCTTATTCTTGAGCATCTCGTTCCCTTCATAATTCGGTGTCGGGATGACTTTAAATTCTTTCAAAATTGTGCGTTAAATTAGGAGTATCGAGCTACAAGTGGCCTGAATTATCATAAAGCTGAGATATATAGGGAACCCGCTTCCAGGATTCGGCCATAATTCCTGAAGTCCGAACCAAAATCCTTGTCAGAAAGTTGAATCTGTTGTTAGTGGAAATTGGATTGGTCAATTTCATTATTGGTATTCTGCTCGGTATTAATTCAGACAAAAAAACTCATGCTCGACCACAAGCCAAGTATTGAGCATCCAAAAAAGGTTGAATTCACCTTTGCAAGAGGTAGTGAAAAAGGAGATCATCAAGTGGTGGATGCCGGGGTCAATTATCCTATTGCAGACAATAGTTGGGTGTGCCCTGTTTAGTGCGTGCCTAAAAAGGGTGGGATGACAGTGGTGCCTAATGAGAGGAACGAGCTAGTTCTAATGTGGCCAGTGACCGGATGGAGAGTTTGTATGGATTACCACAAGTTGAATGCGTGGACTGAGAAGGACCATTTCCTCATGCCCTTTATGGATTAGATTTTAGATAGACTCGTAGGAAAAGGGTGGTATTATTTTCTTTATGGTTATTTGGGTTACAATCAAATCTCTATTGCCCTTGAGGATCAAGTTAAGACCACTTTTACTTTCCCTTATGGAACATTCACATTCAAAAGGATGATGTTTGGGTTGTGTAATGACCGAACACTTTCAATATTCTCAATATGGTGGAAGACACTATTGGGTGTTCATGGACGACTTCTCTGTGGTTGGAGACTCTTTTGATCAGTTGTTTAAGCAATTTGGGTGAGGGATAAAAGGTGTGAGGTTGTAATCTAGTGCTTAATTGGGAAAAATATCACTTTATGGTGAAATAAGATAGTTTTTTTGTTGACACCCCATTTTGACCCTCCACAATAAATTAATCATGGAGTTTCTTCTTAATTTCAACGTTTTAAATAATTGACTTTATAGAAAATTTTTAAAAAAATGATTAGCAAGTTAGTTCAAATAGTTTTGCACCTTTTTATAACTTTAAAATAATATATATATAAGCTTTATATAATTAGTGTATTTTACGAATATTTGAAAATTGTCAAAAAGATATTAGTTTTTGTTAAATTTTTGTCAATTAGTCTACTTATATAATAGTTTATATTTTTAATTTATTGAATTCGCAATTAAGTTAATTATTTTATTTTGTTAAAAAATTAATAAAGTTCTTTAGTTGCATTAATTCAGATTTGTCTTGTTTAGCTAAGTTTGGCTACATTTGGCCCAAGTTTAAATCCAATTCTATCCTATTCAATTTTAACGAACCAAAGTCTTGGGCATTTTTTCCATTCTCATTGCTGACCCACTTTACCTCAATTGCCAGCCTAATTCAGTCAGGCCACTAAGATCATCAGCAACCCACTAAAATTAAACCCAACACGTGCATCAATAGCAAAAAACTGAACGACCCATGTGTTCCTTTCTTCTTTTCAATAGCGTCCAACAAACCCAGACACGAAGAAATTCCAGCGAACAGGAAAATTGCGACCCGAGTCCAAATCGCAAGCATCTCCTTGCAAGATCGTCCTGTCCCTCATAATCCTACGGCTTTCGTTGATGTACTGTTAAGAGATTGTACAATTTAGTACAAATTCAAGCTGTTTGGCAACATTATCTTTGGGGGGGGGGGAGAATTTCAAAATTTTAAAACACCCAATTTTCTCCCTCCCGTTCCCCTTTTTTCCTCCCAATCTGCCCTCATTAAATATCCCATCTTTTTCATTTGTTGAGGTTGGAGACAAGGGGGTAATTACAGAGAGTTGAGAAAAAACAAAGACGAAGAAAAGGATACATTAGAGGGGCAAAGAAATAGAGTAAGAGAGGTCATAAGAAATATAATATACATAGAAACATACAGAACAAAAAAAAAGAGATACTACAGTGACCGAGGGCCTAGAGTTTTATGTTTCTTTTCATTCTCCACTCACGAAAACTCGTCGAAGTTTTATTGTAGCAGCAGTGAGGTCGTCTCCCAATCGTTTCTCGTCTCAGGTCACTGCCCTGAAGAAGGTAAACAATTCATTATCCATTTAGTGTTGACTGAGTACGTAGATCTTTGTGGAATTTAAAAGCGACTTCTTCTGAAGTGTTTGGTATGATACTATTCCCTTTGTCTTATTTTTCGAGATGGTTGGTGTTTTGTTTCCGGGAAAGTTCAATGCACTCTATACCTTATCTTTTGTTTGCGTTATTTTGGTTATGGTTGTGCTCTTTTTCTTGCGGATTGAGTCTTTTACATGTTAACATGATTCATGAGTGCTCATTTTAAATGTTTGGAGGGTACGGTTCAAACCATTATTGTTCCTTGCCGCGTATGTATTGTACTTAGGTGATAGCTTTATTTCAGTATCCAAAATTAGTATTTGGGTAAATGAGTATTAGCTAGTAATGTCCTTTATTTCTACATGTGTTACTTTTGTATACATTTTGTTTTGGAGTAATTTAGTGTCAGTTGTTAGCTTATATATCTCACTCTTCCTCGACTATAAAACCGTTATGGTTCATTTTCTTATTACGATTATAGCTTAATATAAAATGATTATCTAGTTGTTTGTAGTCATTGGTTCTGGTGTTTTCTCATTGTTTTGTCTTATAATATGTTTTAAAATTAGTAGAAGACTACTCTTACTTACTAACATCATCCGTTCATTCAACTTCCTCTTCTCTCTTGCACTCGCTGACTTTGAGCTCGTCATAGTACATGATATATAACTTTCGTGTATGCTTTTGTGTGCTTTATTTCTTCCAGCCGAGGGCCTGTTTCAATGGGAAATAGGAGACTTTGACCAAAATAAGCCATTCTATAAATCAATGTACCAAAATAGTATGTTTTAAATTTTTTTTTACAAAATTAGTATAAACGTGGTTCACAGTAACGTTTTATACTTTATTTTATTTTAAAAAAATTAATAGAAAAAAAGCAAAAGTTCACGGAGCAAACAGAAATAAAACGTTATTGACAATAACGTTTTATACTTCGTTATCTCGAATCACGTTTTAGAGCTAAAACGTTACTCAAAGTAATGTTTTATATTTTAGTACTGTAGACATATCTTATCCAGTCACGGGCTCTACAATTAAAGAATCGAATCCTGTATCTTTACAGATCATAAAACGTTATTGCTGATCACATTTCTACATTAAATCTTTACTGTCGATTACGACACTATGTTAAAGTCAATTTTTTCATCATTTTTTTACTGACGACAAATGATGATAAAATAACCTTGTTGAAACAATGTTCTATACACTCCAACAATTCATTCAAAATTTGTTTGTGTGTAGCCCAATTTTGAAACAATATTTACAAAGGTATGAATTAAAATAAGTCAAGTCAATATCTATTGTGTTTTTATTTTTACCATAGCTTTCAAATATTTTTCTAATTTATTACTTATAAAGATGACTTATTTTTATATGTAGTAATAAAAATGGTAATTTTGAACATAATGTGTGGTTGCTTTGTACTAGGGTGGCGAAATAATTACTGAAATGAACATATGCAGATATACTGAATGTGCTAGAATGATTATTAACATGTATACTTCAATGAAGTATGTTGAATTGGTTGAATTATTGCATGAGAAAATGGGTACAACTAGTGGAAATATTCAAATGGATATTTCGGGAAAATATCCTTGTTCTATTCAAGATAACCATACAAGGTTCATTGAGTTTAAAATTCATGATGATCAATCTTTGCTACAATTTTTTGTTATAACCTAAAAACTTTGCGGATAAGATTGACATAAATGTTTTGGAAATGTATGTAAAGACAAATCAACAAATCAAAATGATATATTTCAAATTAGTGGTCAACATGGTTATCACATGAATTTATTGTCTCAAAATTATGGATTTGCCACGGTTAGTCAACCTCATTATGCAGAGCCGATTGCTCACCACCATTTCAACAATTGTTAATGCATGGCCAACGATCATTTGACGAAGGTTCAAGTAGCCAAAGACATGTTGACGAATAGTCCGAGGAAATATGAGGACAGGTAAAACAACAAATTTGTGTTTTAATGAATGTTAATATAATTAGTTGATAACACAATTTTACTCATTATAAATATACATATATATAGATAGTGATATTTTTTGTGATTAATTTACCTTAACTTTTTTAAGGAATAACCTTATGGAGAATAAATTACTGATTTTAAAACAAGCTTCTATGTATCATAATTTCTAAAATTTAATTGAATTTCTTTTTCCACAGAGAAAATGAGAACAATGTTGACCCATATAGTGATGTAAATGCTGAAATTAGTGAAGAAAGTTCGAAGGAAGATGAACCTTCAAAAGATGATGGTGAAAGTGAATCAGATGAAGATATCAATAATGCTTAGAGATTTTTCTCAAAATGACATTGGTATAAATCTTCCTAGTCAATTCGAAAGGGATGTGTCTGAAGTGCAAAATGATGTACCCTATTTTAGAACATTAGATAACGAGGAAGACATTTTTATGTCTACATGTGAATTTGAGATGGAGTATTATTCCGTCTTGTCTGAAGATGGCACAAAGATTTGAAAAAGGTATGTTTTTTAATAGTAAAGAAAAATTAAAACGAGCTGTGACAATTTGGAGTTTTGAAAACATAAAGAATTCAAGGTGGTGACATCAAACAAGAGTTTAGGGTTGCAAGAATGCAAGTTTTATACTTCATTGGGTTGCTTGTGGTTTCTCCGAGACGAAAGGTTGGTGATAACCTTTGGAAAATACGAAAATATATTGAAAACATAGATGTGAGACTGAGGGGCTTTCTAGAGGTCATGTCATCCAAATACCAATATAATTGCATCTTTGATAATTAATCAAATTGAAAAAAATCCTAAGGTTTTGGTGGTAGATGTCATTTCCAAGGTTCACGAAAAATTTGGTCATCAAATAACATTCAGAAAAGCGTGGCTTGGACGTCAGCCCCCTACACATGCACACTCCACAAAATAATTAATACGATCCGTCTGTCTCATTTTACTTGATCACTATAAGTGTCTGTTCTAACAAATCAATCTGTTATAAAGTCTTGGTTGTGTTTTATGTTGATATTTATTTTTAAACAGCTCATAATGTGCAAGAGCTGTTAAATAGATAAAGAAAGACATATTTATTTGTCTTTTTACTTAAATTAGCAGAAACATAATTTTCTTGCATTTTCCTTAATTAGCATGAAGTCAAAATATAATTACTTTCGAATATTAAAATCAGTTTAAAACTTTAGTGTTTGAAGTAATATATAGTGGTTGTAAATTATGTTTACATGACAGAAACTATCAACTTCACATGAGCACAAGGAAGAAACTACCACTAATATTTTGCTAGTTATCATAAAAAGTGGAAAAACAGAACTAAATGTCATTTTTCAACAAAAAGGAAAATAACAAATTCATCAACTATAAGAGAAACTAAATCAAGGTATGACAAAATTACTTGAATAACAACAAGAACTCTTCTTTATCAAAGTTTTTTTTTTTTTTTTTTTTTTTACCTTTTTAAAGCAAATCTGCAGACGTTTTTAAAGTTTTGAAATTTCACCTCCAATATTTTGCAGTGTGTTTAAACTAATTTACTCGATCAACACTCTCAAATCTCTTGTATAGAACAAAACGATTTCAAATTTAGTAAAGATTAAGCATCAACTATGGAAGAGCAAGAAGATGGTGGTCTTCCAAATTCGGGCACTCTTCAGATACAACATTCATCAACTTCATTGTGCCTTTGGAGCGAGATTTGATGCTAGTTCTGTTCATCCCCTGTAACTTGAAGGTAGGTTTGGAGAATGAAGTGGGTTTTCTTGGAGGGTTTTCTTCCCCAATTTTAATATAACTAAATTGGGGTGTTTTTTGTTCTAGTGCAGGAGTAAATTATATATGCTTAAAACGTTATTCCCAATAACGTATTAGAGATAAAACGTAATTTCCAGTTACGTATTATTATTTAACGTCGTTAGCAGTCCGTCCCTTTTCTCATTAAATTTTTAAAATAATAATTTTTTTTAAAAATAAATACAGTATAAAACGTTACTGTGAACCACATTTATACTAGTTTTGTAAACAAATTAAAAACATACTATTTTTGAATTATTTTATAAAATGACTTATTTTGGTCAAAATTCGGGAAATAGTTTATCTTGAGACTGCTCTTTAGAATCTCTCAAAAGTCGGGCTCGAATGAGTGAAAAAATCTGTCTTAATCCTCATGGACCCTATTTCTCTAATTCATTATTTGTGGTTCCGTGTTTGATTTGGTGAGATAGATTTTTGTTGCCAGTACTTAATTGGTCAGTTACTCGTTGTTTAGACTACGATACGTCTCTTCTGAAAACTATATTGTTAGACTGTTTATGTCACTTCTATGGTCTTGATAATTATTTATGGAAATGCATTTTTTTCATATTATATTTTGTTAATCTCCATAGGGCCGAATCTTGCAGCATAAGTTGTTATCCTTTTGTTGAAGAAAGTTCTCTCCATTAATTTCATGGTTCTTCTCTTGATTATGTTATGATCTAATTAGTTTGGTTGATGTTAAGCTTCAATATCCATTCCGTTAAGATACCCAAATAAAATTGTTTCCTCTCTAAGTAGTAGACATGTTGTTTCAGTTCTATATAGATGGGTCAAGAAATATACTCGCGTATTTCGTCTAAAGGTTTAAATCGATTTAACCATAGCATTTCGCTACTCGAGCATGTTTCCCTTTTCACTCGAAGTTGCGAAAAATGTCAAATTTCCTTCTCTTATTCATGTTAAATTTTCTGCAAATAAGTGGCATGCATTGTTTATCTTGTTTACTGTATTGTTTATGCGAAAAAAAAAAAGTTCAAATATTAGTCCATTGATACATAGTTTCCTTGACGCCTTAGCCTAACTCCGCATTGCATTTTCAAGATTAATTACAACAACTAATGGTCTGCTCCATCTTGCTTTTCATGAACTGGTGGTTGACATTTTAGTATCTCTTTGCCTTTATTTCAAAGATTTCTTTCCTGCTTATGTGTTAGTTTGTAGGTTCGATATCGGTAGTCGTCTTGAGAAATTTTACTTTGTCTTCTTTATCGTGTCCTATCTAAATAGGAAGATTAAAACCTGTAGTAGGCTGCTGTCCGGAACGTCAAACATTCAAATTTTATTCTTGTTCTTGTTTCTTGTTAGTTAATTTTCCATTTCATTGATCTGTGTTTTG
>JAKWIY010003056.1:53701511-53755353 GCA_027704805.1 Solanum corneliomulleri | reverse complement strand
TAAACAAAACACAGATCAATTTAAATAAGAAAATTAACTAACAAGAGAAACAAGAAACAAGCATAAAGTTTGAACGTTGACGTTCCGGACAGCACCCTATACAGGTTTTAATCTTCCTAGTTAGAAGGACACGATAAAGAAAGAGACAAGTAAAATTTCCCAAGACGACTACCGATATCGAACCAACAAACTAACACATAAGCAGGAAAGAAATCTTTGAAATAAAGGCAAAGAGATACTAAAATGTCAACCACCAAGTCATGAAAAGCAAGATGGAGCAGGCCATTAGTTGTTTTAATTAAGCTTGAAAATGCAATGCGGAGTTAGGCTAAGGCGTCAAGGAAACTATGTATCAATGGACTAATACTTGAACAATTATTTTTTCCGCATAAACAATAGTGTAAACAAGATAAATAATGCATGCCACTTATTTGCAGAAAATTTAACATAAATAAGAGAAGGAAATTTGACATTTTTCGCAACTTCGAGTGTGAAAAGGGAAAACATGCTCGAGTAGTGAAACGCTATGGGAAATCGATTTAAACCTTTAGAAAAAATACGAGAGTATATTTCTTGACCCATCTATATAGAACTGAAACAACATGTCTACTACTTAGAGAGGGAAACAATTTATTTGGGTATCTTAACGGATTGGATATTGAAGCTAACATCAACCAAACTAATTAGATCATAACATAATCAAGAGGAAGAACCATGAAATTAATGGATAGAACTTTCTTCAACAAAAGGATTAACAAATGCTGCAAGAAGATTCGGCCCAATGGAGATTAACAAATATAATATGAAAAAATGCATTTCCATAAATAATTATCAGACAAGAGAAGAGGACATAAACAATCTAACAATATAGTTTTCAGAAGAGACGTTACCGTAGTCTAAACAATGAGTAACTGACCAATTAGGTACTGGCAACAAAAATCTATCTCACCAAATCAAACACGGAACTACAAATAATGAATTAGAGAAATAGGGTCCATGAGGATTAAGACAGATTTTTTTCACTCATTTGAGCCCGACATTTGAGAGATGATAAAGAGCAGTCTCAAGATAAACTATTTCCCAAATTTTTGACCAAAATAAGTCATTTTATAAATCAATTCACCAAAATAGTATGTTTTTAATTTTGTTTACCAAACTAGTATAAATGTGGTTCACAGTAACGTTTTATATTTTATTTATTTTTAAAAAAAATATTTTATTTTAAAAAATTTAATGAGAAAAGGGACGGACTGTTAACGACGTTAAATAATAATAATACGTAACTGGAAATTATGTTTTAACTCTAATACGTTATTGGGAATAACGTTTTAAGCATATATAATTTACTCCTGCACTAGAACCAAAAAACCCCAATTTAGTTATATTAGAATTGGGGAAGAAAACCCTCCAAGAAAACCCACTTCACTCTTCAAACCTACCTTCAAGTTACAGGGGATGAACAGAACTAGCATCAAATCTCACTCCAAAGGCACAATGAAGTTGATGAATGCTGTATCTGAAGAGTCCACGAATTCGGAAGACCACCATCTTCTTGCTCTTCCATAGTTGATGCTTAATCTTTACTAAATTTGAACTCGTTTTGTTCTATAAAAGATATTTGAGAGTGTTGATCGAGTATTGTAGTTTAAACACACTGCAAAAGATTGGAGGTGAAATTTCGAAACTTTAAAAACGTCTGCAGATTTGCTTTAAAAAAGTAAAAAAAAAATTGATAAAATAGAGTTCTTATTGTTATTTAGGTAATTTTGTCATACCTTGATTTAGTTTCTCTTATAGTTGATGAATTTGTTGTTTTCCTTTTTGTTGAAAAATGAAATTTTAGTTCTGTTTTTCCTCTTTTTATGATAACTAGCAATATATTAGTGGTCTGCTCCATCTTGCTTTTCATGAACTGGTGGTTGACATTTTAGGTAATTTTGTCATACCTTGATTTAGTTTCTCTTATAGTTGATGAATTTGTTGTTTTCCTTTTTGTTGAAAAATGAAATTTTAGTTCTGTTTTTCCTCTTTTTATGATAACTAGCAATATATTAGTGGTCTGCTCCATCTTGCTTTTCCTGAACTGGTGGTTGTAAATTATGTAAATTATGTGAAGTTGATAGTTTCTGTCATGTAAACATAATTTACAACCACTATATATTACTTCATACACTAAAGTTTTAAACTAATTTTTATATTCGAAAGTAATTATATTTTGACTTCATGCTAATTAAGGAAAATGCAAGACAAATTATGTTTCTGCTAATTAAAGTAAAAAGACAAATAAATATGTCTTTCTTTGTCTATTTAACAGCTCTTGCACATTATGAGATATTTAAAAATAAATATCAATTTAAAACATAAGCAAGACTTTATAACAGATTGATTTGTTAGAACAGACACTTATAGTGATCAAGTAAAATGATACAGGCGGATCGTATTAATTATTTTGTGGAGTGTGCATTTGTAGGGGGCTGACGTCCAAGCCACGCTTTTCTGTATGTTATTTGATGACCAAATCTTTTCGTGAACCTTGGAAATGACATCTACCACCAAAACCTTAGGGTTTTTTTTTCAATTTGATTAATAATCAAAGATGCAATTAAATTAGTATTTAGATTGGCATGACCTCTAGAAAGCCCCTCAGTCTCACATATGTGATTTTTAATATATTTTCGTATTTTCCAAAGGTTATCACCAACCTTTTGTCCTCGGAGAAACCACAAGCAACCCAATGAAGTATGAAACATGCATCTTGCAACCCATAAAATCTTGTTTGATGTCACCACCTTGAATTCTTTATTTTTTTTCAAACTAAATTGTCACGCTTGTTTTAATTTTTCTTTTTACTATAAAAAACATACCTTTTTTCAAATCTTTTGGGCCATCTTCAGAGAAGACGGAATAATACTCCATCTCAAATTCACATGTAGACATAAAAATGTCTTCCTCGTTATCTAATGTTCTATAATAGGGTACATCATTTTGCACTTCAGACACATCCCTTTCAAATTGACTAGGAGATTATACCAATGTCATTTTGAGAAAAATCTCTAAGCTTATTGATATCTTCATCTGATTCACTTTCACCATCATCTTTTGAAGGTTCATCTTCCTTCGAACTTTCTTCACTAATTTCAGCATTTACATCACTATATGGGTCAACATTGTTCTCATTTTCTCTGTGTAAAAGAAATTCAATTAAATTTTATAAATTATGATACATAGAAGCTTGTTTTAAAATCAGTAATTTATTCTCCATAAGGTATTCCTTAAAAAAGTTAAGGTAATTAATAATCACAAAAATATCACTATCTATCTATATATGTATATTTATGATGAGTAAAATTGTTGTATCAACTTAATTTATATTAAAATCCATTAAAACAAAATTTTGTGTTTACCTGTCCTCATATTTCCTCAGGACTATTGTCAACATGTCTGGGTACTTGAAACCTCGCCAAATGATCGTTGGTCATGCATTAACAATTGTTTGAAATGGTGGTTGAGCAATCGGCTCTGCATAATGAGGTTGACTAACCGTGGCAAATCCATAATTTTGAGACAACAAAATTCATGTGATAACCATGTTGACCACTAATTTGAAATATATCATTTTGATTTATTGATTTGGTCTTTACATACATTTCCAAAACATTTATGTCAATCTTATCCGCAAAGTTTTGAGGTATAACAAAAAATTGTAGCAAGATTGATCATCATGAATTTTAAAATCAGTGAACCTTGTATGGTTATCTTGGAATCGAACAAGACTATTTTTCCGATATATCCATTTGAATATTTTCCACTAGTTGTACCCATTTTCTCATGCAATAATTCAACCAATTCAACATACTTCATTTGATAGTATACATGTATAATAAATTCTAGCACATTTCAGTATATAGGCATATGTTCGTTTCAGTAATTATTTCGCCATTCTAGTACAAAGCAACCATCACATTATGTTCCAAATTTGCCATTTTTATTCCTACACATAAAAATAAGTCATCTTCTAAGTAATAAATTAGAAAATATTTGAAAGCTATGGTAAAATTAATAACACAATATGATATATATGACTTGACTTATTTAATTCATACTTTTGTAAATATTGTTTCAAAATTGGGCTACACAAACAAATTTTTAATGAAATTGTTGGAGTGTATAGAACATTTGTTTCAACAAGGTTCATTTTATAACCATTGTCGTTAGTAAAAAAAATGAAAAAATTGACTTTAACATAGTGTCGTAATCGACAGTCACGATTTAATATAGAAATGTGATCAGCGATAACATTTTATGATCTGTAAATATACAGGATTCGATTCTTTTATTGCAGAGCCCGTGACTGGATAAAACGTGTCTAGTAACGTTTTAGCTCTAAAACGTGATTCGAGATAACGAAGTATAAAACGTTATTGTCAATAACGTTTTATTTCTGTTTGCTCCATGAACTTTTGCTTTTTTTTCTATTAAATTATTTAAAATAAAGCATAAAACGTTACTGTGAACCATGTTTATACTAATTTTGTAAAAAAATTAAAAACATACTATTTTGGTACATTGATTTATAGAATGGCTTATTTTGGTCAAAGTCTCCTATTTCCCATTGAAACAGGCCCTCGGCTGGAAGAAATAAAGCACACAAAAGCATACACGAATGTCGTATATCATGTACTAAGACGAGCTCAAAGTCAGCGAGTGCAAGAGAGAAGAAGAAGTTGAAAGAACGGATTGTTAGGTAGTGGAGCCTGATTAATTTTAGGTTTTCCTATTTATCCTCTATTTTAGGCTTTCCTATTTATTCTCTATTTTAGTTTTTCCTATTTATTCTCTGTAACCAAAAATACTCTAATTTATTAATATAAATATACCTCACCGCCGTGGAAGTTTACTCACGGGGTGTTACCACGAAATATTGGGTTTACTCTTTCTCTCTCTAGATCTCTCATCTCTTTCTTTTGAAAGTTCTTGTGATCTTCATTCATCTAGTGTGTGTGCGTGAATTTGGTCCTAACAACAGGTATCAGAGCTAAGGAGATTCAACACGATCACAGAAGATGGATAGTTCGAAGCTTGGAATCGAGAAGTTTGATGGATCCGATTTCAGTTTCTCGAAGATGCAGATTGAAGATTATCTGTACCTGAAAGATCTTCATGAACCGTTGACCGGGGTGAAGCCGGAATCAATGACGGATGAGAAGTGGAAACTCAAGGATCGCCAGGCTCTAGGGTTGATCCGGTTGACTTTGTCAACAAACGTGGCGTTCAACATCGTGAAGGAGAAGACTACGTCCGGTCTGTTGAAGGCACTGTCAAACATGTATGAAAAATCATCGGTTTTGAACAGGTATTTGATGCGTAGATTGTTCAATTTAAAGATGTCTGAGAATGGATCCGTTTCTGATCATATAAAAACGAGTTTCAAATGATTGTGAGTCAACTCAATTCTGTGGATATTAATTTTGAAGATGAATTAAGGCGTTGATTTTGATGTCATCTCTGCCGAGTCTTGGATACTGTTGTTGCTGCCGATTAGCAGTTCTTCCCGTGGATCTGAGAAACTGAAGTTTGATGAAATGTGTGATGTTGTTCTTAGCGAAAGTATTCGCAAATGAAAAGTGGAGATTCATCGGCAGTGCTCAGCGTGATGGAAGGGGGAGAAGTAGCGAAAGAAAGCCAAAATCAACATGGTCGATCAAATCAAAAGAATCGAGGAAAATCCCTGAAACAGATCAAAGTGACTTGTTGGAACTGTGGAGAAAAAGGGCACTTCGGGACGAACTGTACAAAGCAAAAGAAGAAAAGAATAAGAATCAGAAATTGGAGATGACAATGATTCTGTAAATTCAGCAGAGGACATTGGGGGGGATGCTCTAATCTTAGTGTGGAACCAACCCGGTTGAATCATGGATTTTTGATTCTGGTGCTGCATCTTTCCATCGTCTCCAAGCAAGGAGTTTGTTCCAAAATTCAAATCTGGAAATTTTGGAAAAGTATATGTGCTGACAATAAAGCCTAGAGATTGAAGGAAATGGGGATGTTTGCATAAAAGACCACGGAGGGGAAACCAGTGACATTGGAGGATGTCAGATATATTCCTGGGATCAAGAAAAATTTGATCTCTGTTGGTCAGTTGGATAGCACTGGATATGCAGCAGAGTTTTGGGAAAGTTCGTGCAAGATCGTGAAAAGTGATATGGTAGTAGATCGTGGCACCAAATCTGTAACCTTGTACACTACTGCAAGGTGTATAAACATGGCCGTTGTTGCTGAAGGTGCTTCCGGTTCATGTCTGTGGCACAACAGACTTGGAAACATGATAACTAAAGGAATGAAGATGCTGGTTGCAAAAGGAGCATTAGAGGGTATGGAGTCTGTTGATATGGGTCTTTGCGAGAGTTGTGTTATGGGCAAACAGAAAAGAGTAAGCTTCACAAAGACTCCTAGTAAGAAAGTAGAGCCAAGAAAGTGCGGTTGGAAATTGTCCATACAGATGTTTAGAGGACCATCTCCAGTATCATCACTGGAGGATCCAGATTCTATGTTACCTTCATTGATGATTTCAGCAGGAAGGTATGGGTTTTTCTTGAAGCATAAGTCAGATGTGTTGCAACTGTCAAGAAGTGGAAAGCTGAAGTTAGAATCAGACCGGTTTGAAAGTCAAATGCCTAAGGTCTGACATGGAGGAGAGTAGAACAAATCAGAGTTCAAGGCATTCTGTGCAGCTGAGGGAATCAGATTGATGAGAACAGTTCCTGGTAAGGCAAGGCAGAATGGAATTGCTGAGAGGATAAACAGAAAATTGAATGAGCGTGCAAGGAGTATGAGGATACACTGTGGGCTGCCCAAAACACTTTGGGCGGATGCTGTGAGCACAGCTTCATACTTGATCAACAGGGGACCATTAGTTCCTTTAGGGTTCAAGATTCCAGAGGAGGTGTGGACAGGAAAAGAACTCAAGTACTCATACTTGAGGACTTTTGGTTGCAGTGCTTATGTTCATGTTTATCCAGAAAAGAGAGACAAGCTTGATGTCAAGGCTGTGAAGTGTTACTTCATAGGCTATGGTTCTGATTTGTTTGGTTACAGGTTTTGGGATGACAAGAACAGAAATATCCTGAGACATTGCGACGTGACATTTGATGAGTCTGTCCTGTACATGGATAGAGAGCAGAAGGTTCTAGAGATTGCAAAGCAAGTGGGAGTTGAGGTTGAGTTGGAGAAGAGTAACCCTAGAGATGTCGAAGCAGATACTGAACCAACTCCTACTGAAGAATCTGAAGTGGAGCAAGTTACACCTGAGCAGGTGTTAAAGAGATCATCCAGATCCATCAGGGCACCAGATAGGTATTTACCTTCATTACACTATCTATTGCTGATTGATGAGGGGGAACCAGAGTCTTTTGATGAGGCCATACAGGTGGAGGATTCGATCAAGTGGGAGCAAGCCATGGATGATGAGATGAGGTCACTTGAGAAGAATGACACATGTGTGTTAACTGAGTTCCCTGCAGGGAAGAGAGCTTTGCTGAACAAGTGGGTGTTCAGTATCAAGACTGAACCAGATGGCAAAAGAAGGTTGAAGGCTCATTTACTGGTTAAAGGATATTCACAAAGGAAAGGTATTGATTATGCTGAAATATTCTCTCCTGTTGTGAAGTTAACCTCTATTCAAATTCTGTTGAGTATTGTTGCATCGAAAAATTTGCATCTAGAGCAAATGGATGTAAAAACAGCGTTTTTACATGGAGATCTGGACAAAGAGATATATATGCAGAAACCAGAAGGATTTGTGGTTCCAGGCAAGGAACACATGGTGTGCAAGCTCACCAGCAGCTTGTATGGACTAAAGCAAGCACCAAGGCAGTGGTACAAGAAGTTTGACTCCTTCATGACCAGAGTGGATTCTGCAAAGCTGAAAAGGATCCTTTGTTGTTACTTCAAGAAATACACTGATTCATATGTCTTCTACTCTTGTATGTGGATGATATGTTGATTGCAAGATCTAGTATGAGGGAGATTAACAATCTGAAGACAAAGTTGTCTGCAACATTTGAGATGAAAGATTTGGGTCCAGCAAAACAGATTTTGGGGATGAAGATTTCTCGGGATAGATCTGCTGGTACTTTAAATCTATCTCAGGAGTTGTACATTGAGAAGGTGTTGAGCAGATTCAGGATTAATGATGCTAAACCCAGGACTACTCCATTGGCAAATCACTTTAAATTGTCAAAGGAGCAGTCACCCAGGACTGCCGAGGAGCGTGATCACATGACACTTGTTCCATATGCTTCAACAGTTGGTAGTTTGATGTATGCTATGGTCTGCACTAGACCTGATATAGCACATGCAGTGGGAGTTGTTAGCAGGTACATGGCGAACCCTGGGAAAGAGCATTGGGAAGCTGTGAAGTGCCTTCTGAGATATCTGAGAGGTACATCCAGTACTTCACTTTGTTTTGGCAAAGGAAAGGTGACTCTACAGGGTTTTGTGGATGCGATCTTGGTGGAGATATTGACTCGAGCAAGTACATCCTGGTACATTTACACCATATGTGGAACAGCAGTGAGGGATGTGAGGTCTTCAGAAGTGTGTGTTTCTCTTTCATCTACTGAAGCTGAGTATGTGGCAATAGCTGAAGCTTGGAAAGAGATGATATGGCTGGCAGATTACTTGAGGAATTGGGCAAGAAGCAGAGCGAGAAGATTCTTTACTCAGATAGCATAGTGCCATACAGTTGGTGAAAAATCCAGTCTATCATTCGAAGACAAAGACATCGGAAGGCGATACCATTTCACTCGCAGGGCAGTGGAGGATGGTGATGTGTGCTTGGAGAAGATAGAGGGTGCAAAGAAACCCGGCAGACATGTTGACGAAATGTGTTGATGTTGGGAAACTGAGGTTATGTAAACCTCGGTTGGTCTTCTATAGTTGTTGCTACAGATGTGCGGTGCGGTAAAGATGTTGATGATGAAGAGATTTTTTTTAGAATGTATTTTTTGGATGACTGAGTCAGTCTCCAAGTGGGAGAATTGTTAGGTATTGGAGCCTGATTAATTTTAGGTTTTCCTATTTATTCTCTATTTTAGGCTTTCCTATTTATTCTCTATTTTAGGTTTTCCTATTTATTCTCTGTAACCAAAAATACTCTGATTTATTAATAAATATACCTCACCGCCGTGGAAGTTTACTCACGGGGTGTTACCACAAAATATTGGTTTTCTATTTCTCTCTCTAGATCTCTCATCTCTTTCTTTTGAAAATTCTTGTGTTCTTCATTCATCTAGTGTGTGCGCGTGAATTCGATCCTAACACGAATGATGTAAGTAAGTAAGAGTAGTCTTCTACTAATTTTCAATCATATTATAAGACAAAACAATGAGAAAACACAAGAACCAATGACTATAAACAACTAGATAATCCTTTTATATTAAGCTATTATCGGAATAAGAAAATGAACCATGAAGGTTTCATAGTCGAGAAAGAGTGAGATATATACGCTAACAACTGACACAAAATTAGTCCAAAACAAAATGTATACAAAAGTAACACATGTAGAAATAAAGGACATTACTAGCTAATACTCATTTACCCAAATACTAATTTTGGAGACTGAAATAAAGCTATCACCTAAGTACAATACATACGCGGAAAGGAACAACAATGGTTTGAACCGTACCCTCCAAACATTTAAAATGAGAACTCCCGAATCATGCTAACATGTAAAAGACTCAATCCGCAAGAAAAAGAGCACAACCATAACCAAAATAACACAAACAAAAGATAAGGTATAGAGTGCATTAAACTTTCCCGGAAACAAAAACACCAACCATCTCGAAAAATAAGACAAAGGGAATAGTATCATACCAAACACTTCAGACGAAGTCGCTTTTAAATTCCATAAAGAGCTGCGTACTCAGTCAACACTAAATGGATAATGAATTGTTTACCTTCTTCAGGGCAGTGACCTGAGACGAGAAACGATTGGGAGAAGACCTCACTGCTGCTACAATGAAACTTCGACGAGTTTTCGTGAGTGGAGAATGAAAATAAACATAAAACTCTAGGCCCCCGGTCACTGTAGTATCTCTTTTTTTTTGTTCTGTATGTTTCTATGTATATATATATTTCTTATGACCTTTCTTACTCTATTTCTTTTGCCCCTCTAATGTATCCTTTTCTTCTTCTTTGTTTTTTCTCAACTCTATGTAATTACCCCCTTGTCTCCAACCTCAACAAATGAAAAAGATGGGATATTCAACAAGGGTAGATTGGGAGGGAAAAGGGGGAAACGAGAGGGAGAAAATTAGGTGTTTTTAAATTTTGAAATTCTCCCCCCACAGATAATGGTGCCAAACAACTTGAATTTGTACTATATTGTACAATCTATCAACAGTACATCAACGAAAGCCATAGGATTATGAGGGACAGGACGATCTTGCAAGGAGATGGGCTTGCGATTTGGACTCGGGTCTTAATTTTCCTGTTTGCTGGAATTTCTTCGTGTCTGGGTTTGCTGGACGCTATTGAAAAGAAGAAAGGAACACATGGGTCGTTCTGTTTTTTGCTATTGATGCACGTGTTGGGTTTAATTTTAGTGGGCTGCTGATGATCTTAATGGTCTGACTGAATTGGGCTGGCAATTGAGGTAAAGTGGGTCAGCAATGAGAATGGAAAAAATGCCCAAGACTTTGGTTCGTTAAAATTGAATAGGATAGAATTGGATTTATACTTGGGCAAAATGTAGCCAAACTTAGCTAAACACGAAAAATCTGAATTAATGCAACTAACTAAAGAACTTTCTTAATTTTTTAACAAAATAAAATAATTAACTTAATTACAAATTCAATAAATTAAAAATATAAACTATTATATAAGTAGACTAATTGACAAAATTTTAACAAAAACTAATGTCTTTTAACAATTTTCAAATATTCGTAAAATACACTAATTATATACATAATTATATAAAGCTTATCTATATTATTTTAAAGTTATAAAAAGGTGCAAAACTATTTGAACTAACTTGCTAATCATTTTTTAAAAAAAAATTATAAAGTCAATTATTTAAAACGTTTGAAATTAAGAAACTCCATGATTAATTTATTGTGGAGGGTCAAAATTGGGTGTCAACAAACACTATACCTTATTTCACCATAAAGTGATATTTTTCCCAATTAAGCACTAGATTATAATCCTCACACCTTTTGATCACCTCACCCAAATTGCTTAAACACTGATCAAAAGAGTCTCCAACCATAGAGAAGTCGTCCATGAACACCTCAATAGTGTCTTCCACCATATTTGAGAATATTGAAAGTGTTCGGTGCATTACACAACCCAAACATCATCCTTTTGAATGTGAATGTTCCATAAGGGCAAGTAAAAGTGGTCCTAACTTGATCCTCAGGGGCAATAGAGATTTGATTGTAACCCAAATAACCATAAATAAAATAATACCACCCTTTTCCTACGAGTCTATCTAAAATCTAAACCATAAAGGGCATGAGGAAATGGTCCTTCTCAGTCCACGCATTCAACTTGTGGTAATCCATACAAACTCTCCATCCGGTCATTGGCCACATTAGAACTAGCTCGTTCCTCTCATTAAGCACGACTGTCATCCCACCCTTTTTAGGCACGCACTAAACAGGGCACACCCAACTATTGTCTGCAATAGGATAATTGACCCCGGCATCCACCAGTTGATGATCTCCTTTTTCACTACCTCTTGCATAGGAGAATTCAACCTTTTTGGATGCTCAATACTTGGCTTGTGGTCGTGCATGAGTTTCTTTGTCTGAATAAATACCGAGGAGAATACCAATAATGAAATTGACCAATCCAATTTCGACTGACAACACATTCAACTTTCTGACAAGGATTTTGGTCCGGACTTCAGGAATTATGGCCGAATCCTGGAAGCGGGTTCCCTACATATCTCAGCTTTATGAGAATTCAGGTCACTTGTAGCTCGATACGCCTGATTTAACGCACAATTTTGAAAGAATTTAAAAGTCATCCCGACACCGAATTATGAAGGGAACGAGATGCTCAAGAATAAGATTTAAGAGCGAATATTGGAATACAGCCGAGTTTTTGACATTGAGCTCTCCTACATATCCTTAAACTAAAGGAATCAGGCTGCTTGTAGTTAGACTTGATCGGTTGAATAGAAAATCTATTATGGTAGATAATCTTTGGTTCTGGGCAAATGATAAATTAAGTCGAGTGTGAAAAGGACGTTTGTAATCTCTTAGACATGAAAATGGCATGCTTCACATTCATAATTAAGAACTTACACAGACATGATTTTTAAAGCTCTTGGTGCATTGTCACTTTGGAAACTTGCTTCTGGCAGAGATCAAGATTTTCGGATGCAAAACCAAAACTGACAAAAGCCGAAGAAAAACCCAAATGCCTTCTGATAGGGGTGTGGTTTGATTTTGGTTGAAGTCGCTCCTCTGCTCGCGTCCTAAGAGTTTGAGACTCTTCTTCGGACTATGTCCTAGTTTGCTGCTAAGAAAAAGTTTCACGTTGTGCCGCATCCTTTTTGATGTCGTCCGCACCTGTGGTTTGACTTGAGAATTCATCCTCTTGGATGCTCTCGACAAAGACCAAAGCAGATTGTTAGTAGAAAGTGTAATTGGAAAAGTGATAGTATCTCTTATGATACTTTTCAGTTACTCTTGATGTGAAAGATGTCACATAAGTATGTTCAGCAAATATCGCTTCGAACACAGTATGTCCATTACAACTCATGATTTGCTGAGAATTCGAAGATGTCATCGCTTGTTTTCTGCATGGCAAACTCCGGTGATATCTGCAACGAGCTAGCTAGCTCAATAATTTTCCAATTGTAATGAGGTGGATGGCTCGATAAATATCTGCTTCTAAAGAAATTTCAGGTCATGCTGCATCTTCTCTTTGATGTCTTCTACACTCGGCAGATGTTCTACATCAGCCTCTGTCGGTCTTGACGCATTAGACTTGATATGATGTGAAAAAGATGCTTCGGTGATAGAAAGAGGATGATCCATCGGTAGGATAATGTTGTTACATTATCGAATAATAACATTGATACTCCATTGATAGGATGATGATGTTTCGCTGATGCTCCATTGATAGGATAATAATTGATGATCCATCGGCGGGATGATATTGACGCTCCATTAATAGGATGATGATTCTTCATGGATGATCCATTGGTAGGATGATGTTGATGCTCCATTGATAGGATGATGATTCTTCATTGATTATCAGTTGGTAGGATGATGTTGATGCTCCATGGATAGGATGATGTTGATGCTTCATTAATAGGATGATGTTGATCCATTGGCAGGACGATGATATTTCATCAATCAAATAACGGTGATGTCCTTCTGGATGGTGATATTATCTCATTTGACAATACATGTAGATATGTCCCTTTGGTGGAGTCTCTCATTATGGTGTATGTTGAGAGTGATGATTTCACTTGTTCAAGTTTTAACAATTTGTACTCATTGTAGCTCATTCTTTGCTGGAAATTTGAACGAGATGTTGTTGCTTGTATTTTGAACTCCTTTTTTCTCTCTGAAAAACTTTAATGACTTTCCTGCATCCATAGAAAAATTTATCAATCTTGAGGAGCTCCTTGCCCTTTTTACCTCTCCATATTCTTTGAATGGAGGAATATGGGAATTTGAGGATATCTTATAAAACCAGCATCCATAGAACAATTGTTGGTTTTTCTTAAAACAAACTGATCTGTGTTGACTTCTTCAAACGCTTGCTCCTTGACTTGTTATCTTCAGTTGATCGCTCCCATCTCTTGATTCTCGATGGACAAGACAAAATATTTATGCAATATATTTAAAATAAATAGGTAAAATTTTTAAGAAATAGGGTTTCAAATAGCTGTAATTGAAAAAGGTCATTGTCAAGTATCATGTCACGTCAAACTTGATGAAGGTCTTTAGGGTTGATATGAATTCTCCAAAATAGATTGGGGTATATGTTAATTTGTCTAACATAAGGTTGAGACAATAAGCAACCAAGAGTTGGATATGCTCCTATTAAAATGCCCATAAAGGATAGAGTTTACGACATACATGAAGCATGATAGACTAATTGGTTCTAAATAAAATAATCTTTGAAAAAAATGAACAAAGGATTGAAATGATCATACTAAGAAGGCAATGTGCTCTTGAAAAACCTATGACATAACACTTCATGAAACCTCATGACAGGGGTAAGTACCTGAAAATAATGAAGTGGGGTGATCTCAAAAAGTTATGGCATTAGGTGAACCGATACAAAGTTATATCTCATTGATGATATCTTTTATACACTATAGCTCAATATTGTAAAAGATTATGAGGATGTGAATTCAATTATTAAAGCATACTGACGTAGAAATAATTATCAAATGAAAAATGAAATGATCATCTTGGTAAGTGTAAAGCTTATGTGACTAACACTAAAAGCATATCATACATTTAATATTGAATGTTGACACTTGAAAAAATTGATATGAAAATATTAGATGGATTCAAATGCATGAAGAATATGCACATTTTTGAAAAATGTGTTTATAATCCTTGTATAGATCAAATCAATTAAAAATCTTTCATATTGTTACGCAAGTTGATGACTTGAATTAAACTCTTGAAGAGTTTTCAAAAGGCAATAGATTATTTGCTTAAAGAACTTGAAGTGGGGAACTTGCATAATTCTGAAGGAATGGTTCATAAAAGGAGATAGGAAAAAACACATTTCGTCAAAACTTTTTTACATACATAAGCCCCCCAAAATGGTGATAACCAATCAACAAATTTTTCCAAATAATAATATGATTGATTTATTAACCAAATCTCTATCAACTACAACATTTGAGAAGATGGTACACAAGCTTAGAATACAAGATTCAAGTCTTTGGATTGATGTTCTCATTAAGGAGAGTTAATACATTATGTATTCTTTTTTCCTCATAAGATTTTTGTCCCATTGGATTCTTCGTAAGGTTTTAAATGGGACACTCAAAATTCATATAGCTTGATTTGTGTATTCTTTTTCTTTTACAAACTTTTTTCACATTGGGTTTAACTAGTAAGATTTTAACAAGGTGTATAATCTATCAAATAGATATTCAAGGGGGATTGTCATAAACACAGTTGTATTATAGTAAATGTCTATTTATGGAGATTCCTCTAAAGAATGTTAGAAATCTTATTTGAGGATCAAGTCAGCTTACCCCTATAAATAAAGAAATTTTTCTTCATAGTAAATCATTTATGAGTATACCTCGAATCCTGATATCAGTTCAAGAGTAATAATAAGTTTTTGCTCTTCTCCTACTACTTTATTCTTCTTATATTTTATGTAGTTTCATAATAGAAGCAAAATTTTAAAAAAAAAATATCTTAAAAAAATCTTGATGAAAATAAAAATTTGTCATTTATATGATTCAATTAAAACCTTTCAGACCCATTAATTGATAAAGAAATACGTATCCCCACCCACAGCCTGCTATATATGATTATTCTTTTAATAAAAGAATAAATTCTTTTAATAAAAGTAAATAATTAAATTAAGTCTCCGAAATAATTTCGATAGATGAAGCTTTTTGGTTGAAATTTGGGGAAAGAAAATATTAAAATTACTTCTTTTTTCCTCTTTACTTTGAGAAAAGTAAAAATAAAATTTTATATATATATATATATATATATACTGTAGTACAAAGTTTGTACTATACAAAACAGAACAATTATTTGAATAGGAAGTACAAAAAAGTACAAAAATGAATTAATGTCAAAAAAAGTTAAAAGTAAAAGATGCGTATTAACTTTAATTTGAAATGTGTGAGATATTATGATTGACAGAGATTTAATTTATGTAATTTGAGAAGATCAACCATTTAAAGTATATTAGCTTATTTATTTAAAATAGATATTTTATAAAAACGTTTTATCATATATTCAAATATTTAATCAAAATATATTACAATTTAAATGTCTTAGCCAGCTTAATTATAAGTAAAACTAACAATAACTTCATTTCTCTAATTCTAATTAACAAAATAGAATGATGGAGACTTTTTTGATGTGATATCTCTTATTATGACCTTTAAAAAAAGATTATATGCAGACTTAGATGACATTTAGACTATCTTGGATTCTGTGAATTTAATTAATTAAAGATCTTCTCTAATATTTAATTAATTAAAACAAAAATTGTCTTCATTCAAATGTCTGGAATATTACAAGTTACGTCATGCTTTTTGCATGCTTTGCTCATTTACTATAAGAGGACTTCTCATAATATACACGTAAGCTATTAATATGGGTTAGCTCATCTCATTTAGATTAATCTATATAGAAGTTGATATTTTACAGGTCGTATCGGATTAGTCTTTTTTTATGTGTGTCAAAAAAAGATCGGTTTAACTCATAAGTACGTGGATTATAGGCTTGTCGAATAAGTCTACTTTTTTTAAAATTATATTTTTTAATAATTATTAATTAAATTATAAATTATAATAGAAGTAAAACACAATTCAACATCTCCCTTTCCAAGCACTTGAGTAGTGTGAGCATCACCAAGAATGATGGTTTTGGGCTCCTCAAAATGAGTATATTTTTTAAACCAGTCTTTGTCATAACAGACATGACGATTTGCACTAGAATCAGCCCATCATCCATCAACATTGTCAACCATATTTATGTCGGTAATCACCGCCACAAAAGGTTCTTCGGTAACGTTTGTCTGAGGGTTAGGACCACGTTTTCGGAATCTGCAAAATCGAGCAATATGCCCACTCTTGCCACAAACAAAGCATGGTCCCTTTTCTTGAACTTGTTGATTTTGTGCTTGGTGATTTTCACCATTATTTTTCTTGGAAGGTCTACCATTATTTTTCTTGAACTTTTTTCTTCTTAGGCTTTAAAGAAGTATTTTTGTGAGTTTCAGGAGTAGCATTATTCGAAGTAATTAAATTTACCTTCGATGTGATGTTGTTCTCTTCTGTTTGTAGAAGTGCATCTTGGCCCCTTGCTTCTTCTTGCATGCGGATTTTCATTATCAAGGTTTCAAGAGAGGTTTCCTTTTGTTTGTGGCGCATAGTTTTTTGAAATTCCTTCCAAGAAGGTGGAAGTTTATCCACTATGCCACAAACAATAAGGTTATCTCCAATTTTAACCTCTTCGGACCTAAGCTCTCCAACAATCATGATGAAATCTTGAGCTTGATGTACCACTGATTTGTTGTCCACCATTTGGAAACGAAAAAATCTACTAGTTACATATTTTTTCGCTCCAGCCTCTTCGGTATCATACTTACTCTGCAATGCCTTCCAAATTTTCTTTGCACTAGAGTAAGTTCTATCATAATAATCATAAAAATTATCAGATAGACAATTAAGAAGATAATACCGACACTTATAGGAATCACCACCGTACTTTTCAACTTTCTCTAGATGAGAAATAGTTTCATCATCATTCATAGTGGTATTGTCTTCTTTATTTGGATTCTTCCCAGTTAATACATAAGAAACATTGAGAAGACTTAAGTAGAAAAGTACTTTACCCTTCCATCTTTTGATATGGTTACCATTGAAATGGCTTGTTAAGATCTCCCATCTTGACATCCGCGGTTTTTTCAATTGTAGCCATCTTTGGATCTACTTAAAATTGTTAGTGAAAAAACTTACAAGATAATAAAATTGCAAGATTACAATTGAAATAAAATGAAGAAATTAATCTCTTCAGGCTGAGGCGCGGATATCTTGCTCTCTTTAAGGGGATTCAAGCCCACTGCAGCAAATGTTTTCACCGGTCCAGCAGTAGTCCTCTTTGACTTGTCCCCTCCAGGATACAACAGCCTTCACAAAGTATAACTCAACAACTCTGGACAAGAGTTGAGTCCAAAGTTCCACAAAAAAGAACACATCCCTTTAACTAATAAGAACTCTCTTTTAGACTAACTCTTTCACTCTTTATTTTCTCTTATGAATTGTATGTATCTAAAACCAAATGAAGACTACCACTATTTATACTACAAGAAGTCTTCCTAGCAATGAATAGGAAGATAATGGAGGTAGTAAATAGTGAAGATAATGGTCTTAGGAGTTTCATAGGATACAATGGGAGTTACATAGGTTACGTAGGTTACAATGGGAGTTACATAGGTTACAAAGAGTAGTGGAGGAATTAAGAATGAAATACATTGATAGATAACCAATGCTAGTGGATGATGTAGAAGTCATCCATTCCAATGTTCATTCTTATAACTCCAAAATAAAGCAATTTAATATGTTAAATATTAATATTAAAATGCTAATAACCTAACAGATATCATGCTTGAATACAAAAATAACAGAATAAGTAAAAGAGAGAGGGAGGTGTGGGCCACAGAACTGCCAAGTAGTTCATCACAACTCCAAGACACTCAGAGCTTGGACTCAATTTGCTCCATGAGATGTGCTAGTGCTCGAAATCGAATCTACACCACAAAGAGTGCAACAAGTGTAGTATGAGTACGAAACCACGTGTACCCAATATATCTCATTAACCGACAACAAAATAGTGACGGGAGTTTATATAAGAAAATCAATTCTTCAATTATACAAGTCTATATTACACTTAATAGTCAAGTTTCGGCAAATAGAGGTAATCAAACATCAAGTTCTTTTCAACCACCAAGAAAAAACACATAATCATCAAGGATAAAGGATGTCATGATATGCAATGCAATATGATACCATGAAATGATATGTCTCAAAATACCCAGTACTCTCTCAACCTATACACATGATATTCCTTGGAAATACATCCAGAGTTCATGACCCATGGGGTACTTGCGAGGTCCATAACACAGACGATCTCCACGTGTGTGTGCGGACGATCTTAACACACTATCATAAAATCAAATAATTTCCGCACGGATGATCTCTACGTGTCCAAATTATAATCTTTACATTTCACCATCCCCAGCACGGACGATCTCCAAGTGCCCAACTTATACTCAATCTAATGTCAATACATGTGCACAATATTATTTCAAATAAGGAGATGATGATGCACCTTAATCAGTTAATTATCAACATAATACTAACCACCTCAATTATCACAACTATACGGGTGTAATAAAGAAAACACAATCACACAAGGAATTCAAGTCAATAATATATCAGTTAACGCCCATATGCTTTGTCATTCTCAAATTACAATCCACATTCTATGGTAATAATTTTTCCTTTATAACACCGATACTCGTACCATTCCCCGTCACACCATTGATACGAGACCCCCATCTTCCGCCCTTACCCCTTTGTCTATTTCATTTTTAATCTTTAATTAGAAAAACGTTCTTCAACAAGTCTGAAAGTCTTATCATGCCTTAGATGCCGAACTCGTGCAACGAATCCTCAAGATAGTTCCTTCTCTTTTTACAAAGTTTCGGAACGTTCCCAATCTACCAATTATGCAATATTCGTAAGTAAGCGAGTTCATAAGTACTCAAATTAATATATGCTAACCTAGACCCCAAAACTCACTCATATATCCAATTCAGCTCCTACTCTTGATATAACTTATATGTCAGTTTTTTTTTTTGCTAAATTTCAAGTCTATTGTGAAGCCTCAATTCGTCCAAATATCTCAAATTCAACGCTAATCATATAATATACATCTAATAATTAATTACCTATCTCAATACATCAAAAACTAAATTTATAATGTGATAATAATAAAAAAATAAACCAAAGTTTGAAACCATTTAGGAAGAACTAACTTGCAGCACCTCAAATTTCCTATACGCGTGTATCTCTGCACACAAGTAATCAATCCAAAAAGAAAGAGAAGTATCACTGACAGTCATTTGGAAATTAATTGAAACTAATTTAAGCTAATTAAAACCTTGCCAAAAATAACTAACAAAAATCCAAAATTTACAATCAAATACTAGTAAGGACCCATTATATGAAAACATTATTTAATCGTCTCTTTTCACCTATTCTAACCATTTCATTGTTTAAACTCAATAAAAAATCTTAGAAAAACTTCTATCTATAAAAGAAGAATTGGAAAGCACAAAATTTATCCACCAACCTTGTAGGTATACAAATCAAAAATTGAAAATATGACATATTAATATGAAACAAAAAGTAATAAAAGCTAAGATTTCTTCGCCCAATGACTAACTAACACCTATCCCTATCATTTTTGCACCATATTATTTCACTAAATCTTAAAAATCAAAATAATATCTTTATTATGAACATTCAATAACAAAATTTGATTAGAAGCTCACCTGCAATACATAACTCATGAGTAACTATTTTACCCATGTTGTCGGTGCTTGTTTATTTCATTTTTTTCCTCCAGTTATGATACATACCCGTTTAATCCCTCTAACTTAATTCAATACATGGGTCAAATGGTAACTATTAATTATGGATGTGGCCTACTAACTACTCCACTATGATGCTCATTTAAAAAAAAAAATTCAACAGATACTCATAGTTACCGAATACCCATTAAATTTTCTCAAAAAAATCAAAATAATCTTAGTTCTCAAAACGATCTAGTGGATCGTTACACCAATAAATACATCATGTGTCAGTCTGTGACACATGGCAGTTCTGACCAATAGATATTGGCACGTCTCTTAAATTGGTTGACCGAAAGAAATAATTTCTTCAAGCTATAACTATAAACATAAGTTTTCATAATTCAGAAAAATCACCTGAATTTCAACAAAAAGCTAGAGATTTCATGAATCAAATGTCATAGATTTCTCCATAAGCTATTAGCATTAAATTATTTCTCCACAAGTTTTAGAGATCAAGACTAAGATTCAAGATGAAGCTTAAGAATTCTTTAATATATTTTTGAAAGGAAGAATTAAAGAAATTATAATTCTCGTCGTATTTAAAATAATTTTTCGATCCTAATTACTTATTATTTTCTTGAATTTATTGTTACCCTACCGTAGTAATGATTTTACATCTATTGCCAACAAAGAATAACACTTTGTATTATTTTCGTCAAAATCAATCATAGTCAATTAAACTCATTCAAAAATTTAATCATAATTGATAATACACCAATACTACTACTAAATCATTTAGTTCTTTTACGTGTCTGCTCTAATATTATTCCTTTTAAATATTGGGGAAAGTGGAAAAAATCTTTAAAAATAATCCTTAGGCCTTAATTTTCCAATTAAAACCTAAAAACAGCCTTAATTATGGAAAAACATATTCATCCAATGCACTGGTTTGTTTGTTTCCTAAACAACTATTAATTCCTCAAAATTACTCGACTTTTTCTATGAAACTAAATTATTTATTTAAAAACTAAAACATTTAATTTTAACTCATGATATTTAATTCAAAAATACATTATTCAATTCATATTTTGAAACAATAGTAACTACTATAATATTCAATTCAAAAATACAATAGTCAATTTAGAAACAGAATATTCAATTCAAAATTATACTATTCAATTTTGAAACTATAGTATTCAATTCAAAAATACAATAATCAAACCAAAATTGTTGTATTCAAATAAAAACTACATCACATATTTCCACAGGCTCGAAACTCTTTCTATTTATAGTGTTTTTTTTGCCTTTAGTAGTTATTCAATCAAGCATAAATTGCATATATCATGCAAAGTGAACTTTGACCATTTTCAAATATTTCACATCATTATAATTTTACACAAAGTCAATTTTATCCCCACCTTTTCCTCCACCCAATTAGCTAATTGATTGTGTGTTGATACATCTAACCAAAAAAAAAAAAAAAAAAACTTTACACAACTTAGATGAGGTAATCATTTGATTTATGAAGAAAGAGTGTATATAATCTATTTGAATATGCATATTATCAACTAAAAATTGATATTAAGATGAGCACCATTTATTAGTCTGATTGTTATTTTATGTAAGTTCATTATTTTTAACATATGTTATCATCTGATCATGAGTAATATTTTTTCATCTTATATTCGTAAGATACTTAGAATAAAACAGAATCTGAAAAAACAGTAAGAAGATCAAGGTCACTGAATGTACACTGTCACTTAAGAAAATTATTCTCCTCTAGTATCCGAGGTTTGATAGGAATATATCTTCTCAAGATAGAATGATTTCAATCACCAGTGTATTGATATCCAAATGCTGGTGTCAGCAAGTCACTCAACGGCAGTAAAGTACACTTAGAATACAAGATTTAGTAGTAGTAGAAGAAGTCGAGAAATTGATTCTTTCTTAAAATATGAGGAAATCCGTCAGTTTATAAAAAACAAAGGGTAGTGTGAAAATGTTGTTATTGTGCCTTACCGGAAAGGTCACAAACTCTTAGAAAAGTCACAATCTTTCGAAAAGATCACAATCTTTCATAAAAGTCACAACTTTTCCTCAAAAACACAATTTTTCATAAGTCACAACTTTTCATAAAAATCACAACTATTCATAAAAATCATAACTTTTCATAATAATCACAACTCTTGGTTATTCATTTACGATTTGTGTTAAATATGGACCAATTAATCATTTTATTTCTTTTGTTAATCTCTTCTCAATCTGCCTATTTGTTACTCTCTCCGTTTCACAAAGAATGGTCTAATTTGACTTAGCGTGGAATTTAAGAAAATAAAAAGAATTTTGATCATGTAGTACTAAATTAAAGTTATGTCAAATGTACAAAATTGTTCTTCAATCTTGTGGCCTTAAACATACTACGTGCAAAGTTGTTACAAAAAAAGAAAGAGATCATTCTTTTTAACAGACTAAAAAGGAAAGAAAAGAGAGTCTTTCTTTTTTAAACTGATAGAGTATTAATCTCCTAGATTTAGATATTCAGAATTGGTTTGTAAAATGTATAAATTAGGAGTTAATTCTCCAAATATTAAGATGATTTCACTTTAATTATAATTAACAACTTAAAGTATATTTAAAAGGCCTAAAAAAATTAATGCATGGTAAAAAATTTATTAGTACTACATAAATTAGAATAAATAAAATAACATATATTATTTAAAATGTTATAAAAAATATAAATCATAATAATTAACAATATAATATGGAATAGGAGTAATAAACATCATAAGAATTAACAACTTCAATATTTAAAAGTCATATAGAAAATTTGACTGACCCTCAAAATTTCATCAACACTACATGATTTGAAACAAAATAGGTAATATATATTATTGATAAATCATAATAATCAACAACCTACAAGTTTAGAAGATATAACAAAATTACATAAAAAATATTATAAATTGTAATAATTAATAACTTAATATATCTCAAACTAAAAAAATAACAAACTCTTCAAATTTTATTTATGTCACATCAATTAAAATAAAAAAAAAGATAGTTTTTTTAAAATAAATAAATTGTGAAATGTATATTATACTTCATATTATGATAAAAACATATTTTAACATAAATTATATTCGAAATTTTTATCGTAAAAAAAAATCAAAATTTAATTTCGTCTTCAAATAAGACTTCCTTGTATTCCTTTTGTTTTTTGAAAAATGGGAATTTATTTTCAAAGAATAACATTTGTTCTTTAAAAAAAATGACATGAAAATATACTAAATCACAATAATTAACAACTTCAAACATTTGAAAACACATAAACAAATTTGACTCAACTCTCAAAATTCTATTAGTGCCACATAAATTGAAATAAAAGAAATAAAATAAGTCATTTAAAAATTATGACAAAACATTGGAAATTGCAATAGTGAATAACTTAAATATGTCAAAATTGTATTAAACTTTTATCAACTCTCTATATTTCATCAAATCAAAATAATAAAATAACATATATAACACCCGTGCTAGCACAGGATCCAATATATAATATTGAAAATACAAAGTCAACATTTTTTTGTCAAACGTACGTTTAAAATTTATTTTAAAGGTTTCTAGTTTCTACGCCCATTGGCCTTTTTTATTTGACAGAAGCATAAAGTATTTCTTTTTTTTCTTTTTTTTTTTGAGAATTTGCAATTAAGTTTATAATTCAACAACAAAAAGAAATATGCATTTGAGTGGTAGGTAGGTCTTGCCAATTTACATGACTTCTAAATACATGTATCTACCACATGGGTTAAACAAGAATAAATCTACCACATGTATGTGGCTAGTAAATTATACTATATTCATTTTAAAATAAGTGGTTTTTTTTATTCTTTTCAAAATAAATGGTACTTTACATGATTAAAAAGAAATATTTTTTTCTTTCAAATTAACACATATTTTTTAAAATAAATTTTATACCATGAAGAATATTTTTTCTAAGAGTAACTTTTTTAAGAGTCATATTCAATTTAAATCATCTTTTTGAAACGGAGGAAATATCAAGTATGTGCACGTCCCCAACCCCTCTAATATATATATGTATATATTTCTTTTGTCTCTAGTTACTTGTCAACTTTTCATTTTTTAGTTGTCTTTAATCACTTGTTCATGTTGACAAATCAAGAAAGAACTATTTTTTAAAATCTATTTTGCCCTAATTACTTTAAAAAATATGCTTGAAACTCTTAAATTTTTTATTCATTCACTTCAGAATTAATAGGATAAATTGATAAATTTACTATATTAATCATTATTTTTTAAATAAATATATCAATTTAAAAATAGACAAATAATTAATATATAATAAAAAAAGAAAGAGAAGTCGATACCACAACTGAAAGTCACGAGGATTTTAGGATTGTCTAGGATTCAACAAATTATGATTTAGAAGTTCATCTATTATGAAAATAGCAGTCCCTAACATAAAATGTCGTGAAGATAATAATCTCAACAATCAGACATAGTGTGAATGTCGAGATTCCTCGAAATTTAATCAAGTTTTATGTTGGGAAAAATTTAACCATGTTTTATGTTATGCAGTTAGGGGTGTCAAATGCGGATTGAGTTAAAGATTAGAGATGTTAAAATGGATTATAATAGAAATTAAGTTGAGTATCGTTCGCTCAAGTAAATGAATTGGGCTCAAATAGGCTTAAAATGAATTGGATTTTGATCCGTCCAATTTGGCTCACTTAATCTCAATAATTTAACATATTGTTATTTAAGTTTGGATAAATTTTATGAATTATATAGTTTTAATATGAAATTACAATTTATCCATCTTTAGTTTGTAATTACATTAATCCCTTAAAAAGTAACACAAGCCGAATACATTAATATGTAGCTTGGATACAGTAAAGATATCTCATATATATTATAACATAAATCGTATACATAATATATAGCTCAGATACAATAATATGTAGCTCGGATACGTTAACTAAATAAGAAATTTTAGAGTTTTTAACAAATAGAAGGATATTGAAAATAAGGAAACATAAGACATGTATTTCAGTACTTTTTTCCTTTAAGTTTTATCGTCACATTTTGAATTTCAACTCAAGAAATTTTCTTTTTTAAAAAAATGATGTTAAAATGGATAGATAAATTCTTAAAGATATATATAATAGATAGTAATTTCATATCTTCAATATGGAAGCACACATTATATCAATGCAAATAAGAGTTAAAAACGAATTGAAATCAGAGATTAAATTGGGCTCGTTCGAGAATTCTCTTCAAATGAGTTAAGGCTTGAATAAGTTGAGATTGAACCAATTCAAATTATATTGAACTCAACTCTTAAAATTTTACACAAATTAAACGAATTACCTATAATTGGACTCAATTTTGACACCTATAATTGTAGTAATTAAATTCTTAGAAAATATAATGAAGAAACAGAGAAAGGGTGACAAGAGAAATACAGAAGAAAATATAAATGAGAAACTGAAATACAATCCTAACTATGCCTAGAGATAGTAACTTATATCAGGTATCTCCTGCTCCACTAGCCACATATATAGTACACACTTCCCACCACGTTATGTTAGATAAAGCCAATTAATCTTTTAGATGATACTTTCACACGATTACTTTTTCTAGGTTGAATAAATTATTATTACATTTCAGATTTGTCATGTTGTCTTCTACATCATCACTTTGGTTCATAACAATACTTCCTTCTAGCTAAAAAAAACCTTCTCCTCAAAGTTCGGGGAAGACTCAACCCATACTCCGTGAAATTAGTTAAACTTAATGGAGTAATTTGTTACTCTGGTACTCCAACATATCGCTTTTTTTAACATTGAAATGTGGAAAATTGAACAAATGTGGGTCATGGATGGAAAATATAACGTGTGCATCACTTGACCATGCGCTTAAGGACTTGGAATGGTACAAAATAATGTCAATCCTAAGTCACTTAGGATGTTGTTGCAGACACATAATTGTTTGAAGATATGACTTAAGCTTGACAAACACAATCCCCCACAATGAATCGAAGTTTAGAATGGTGTTTATCAGTCAACTTCTTCATGCGAGCTTGTGCCTCATTAATCAACTTGAGTTTTAACAATACCAACATTTCATCCCTATTCAAAAAATAATTTTTCACCAGCTTAATAAGATTGTTATTCCTAATATATTGACTTATGGTATGAGGTTCCCTCCATAAAAAGCATGAAAGGAAGTCATACATGTCGAAGTTTAGAGCGAGGTGTTGTGCCAATACCTGGCCCTGGACAACATGGAAACCTACCCAATGTTGTGGAGAATCAACGACGTACCAACAAAGATATTGCTCCACACATTTATTAAGGGCCTCAGACTACCCATCAAATTGTGGATTGTAGGTGATACTCATTGCCAAAAATGTACCCTACAAACGATTAATTTCCCGCCATAAGGTGTGCAAGAACCTAGGATCATAATCAGTGACTATGGTTCTTTGGGTTCCATGAAAATAAATAATCCCACCACAAAGGTTTCAGTAACAAGTTGCATAGAAAAAAATGGACGGTAAGGGAATGAAGTGATCATACTTCGTTAATCAATCAACCACTTTCATGATAGTAGATTTTTCCTTTGATCTAGGTAAGCACGTGAGGAAATCGATTGTAATGTCTTTAAATACCAAATTAGGGGATTGGTAAGTATCGTAACAATCTATACGGATGGTGATGAACATTTTTCTTTTGTAGATAAGTTTGACGATAAACAACAAAACTATGGATATCATGCCTCATTTGCTTTTGGTAAAAAATTGAAGTTAATATGTGATATGTATGAGCCACCTATTATGAACCCCAATTGCAGTGTCGTGAAACTCATGTAACAAGTTATTAGCGGAGTGGGAAATTAGAAGGAGTGACCAATTATACCCTATAAAATAGAAGGTCATCACCAAATACATAGCCCAAGTAAGTGAAAAACTAACCTTCTAATTGCATATGGATATCAAGCGACGTGATTGATTGAGAGATTTCAGTTCCTTATCAAGCTTATAACTTGGGGAAGAAATAGCTAGTAGGATGATGTCAAAAGGAACGAGAAAAGGCATCAGCAACTTGATGTAATTTCCCTAGGCGATAAGATAATTTGAAAGTCATACCCCACCAACTTGTTAAGCCACTTCTGTTGTTCTAGAATTTGTAGATTTTGATTGGTTAGATTTTAGAGTGATTGTTGATAAGTGAATGTCATGAACTTTCATCCTAGTAAGTATTGATGTCATTTAGTCATAGATCGATTAATAAAAATATGTTTTTGTGATAAGTGGATGCTCCCTGCATGTGTGAGCTCAGCTTCTGGTAATAATAAGCTATTGGACGTCCTTTACTAGTACATGAGTTGTGCTAAGTTTAGCGTTTATGGTCTCAAAGGCAGACTAGATAGAAGTATTCTTCATAAATGGTTCTTTGCGCAACAAATTAGTGATGGGTCCTGCTATAGATGCATAATGATGAATTAAACAGAGGTAATAGATAACAAGACCTAGGAAACTACATGATTTTTAACATTCTTGGGTAGAGGCCGTTGTTGGATAGTTGTTATTTTGTTGAGTCCACACTCAATCCCTGCTAAAATATCACATGTACCAAGTACAATATTGAAGGTTGATAAAATAAACATTTGGCCCTCTTGTCCACGGTAGATTTAGTCTAAGTAATCGATAAGGTAGTCTTTTACAATTGGGACTATAGATCAAGATATCATCAAAAAATACTTACACTAATCATCGGAGATAAGGCATAGGTATCTCATTCATAGTGGCCTGGTATGTACAATGAGCATTGGACAATCCAAATTGCATAACCATTAATTTCTAGTGTCCAGCATATGTTCGAAATCGTAATTTGGCAACACCTTCAGTTCTGACCCTAATTTGATGGTATCCAGATAGTTTGTCAAGTTTTGAAAAGAAATTACATCAGTTAACTCTTGGAATAACTCGTCAATGGTGGGAACAAGAAACATATCCCTCATATTAAGAGACCTATAATCAATGCAAAATCTCCATGTACCATCTTTTATTTTAACTAACAATACTTGAGAGGAGAATGGGCTCCTGCTAGGCTTGATAATCCCATCCCTAGGAATCTCCACAATCAATTGTTCCTGAACTTGTTTTTCAAAGTAGGGCTAACCATATGACTTGCCATTAGCTGTTTTAGCCTCGAAATTTAATTGAATCACATGGTCTTGTGATAGTGATGGTATCAATCCTTGTAGATTGAGGAAAACATATGAAAACTCATCTGATATGGGGATCAAGTCTGAAATGACTTAATCACTCGAGTTTCATGGTTCATTATATTTGATTCATCTAGGTGTAACTAAGATGTATCAGATTTGAGGCGGCTTTATTGGTGGCTTAGAATGAAGAAGGACATAGTCAAGTACGTATCCAAGTGTCACAATTATCATAAAGTAAAGTATGAGCATTCAACGCCTGCAAGTTTTCTTTAGAGAATGCTCATTTCAGAGGTGAAGTGGGAAAGCCATGAATTTCATTTTAGAACTCCCTAAGACTTTGTGGAAGTATGAATCAATTTGGATCATTATTGAAGAGATAACATCAACCCATTTCATTCCAGTAAAAAGGGATTATAATTTTCAATAGTTGGCGAAGATTTATGTCAAGGAAAAAGTGATGTTGTATGGATGCCCCTTACTATCATTCCAGACCATGACACTTTGTTTGCTTCTAAGTTTTAGGGTATTTGTATGAAACGTTGGGTACTCATCTCATTTTCAGTACAACCTTTCATCGAAACACTATTGGTCAATAAAGAGGATGATTCAAGTATTGGAAGACATGCTGAGAGCGTTTGGTATTGACTTTGGAGGCTATTAGGACAAATTTTTACCCTTATATGAGTTCTCTTACAATAATAATTATCACTACAACACTAATATGACACCTTTTGATGCACGCTATGGGAAGGATGCAGATTGTTCATGACTTTTCATGTTGGTGAAAAAATATTTTAAGGTGTCACTAATGAAAGGGGTGATGAGATTTGGCAAGAAGGTAAGTTTGTCCCTCACTCCATTGGTCCATTCAAAATTCTTGGTAGGGTAGGGCATGTGGCTTACAGGTTAGCCCTTCCACCCAATTTGTCTAGAGTTCACCCAATCTTTATTAACAGACTTTTTTCACAAATTAGTTAAGACTTTGTAAAATAATTAACAATCCCAAGGATCTAGTCTAACAGGTACAAGATTTACTAAGAACAAAGACTGGACAACATAACAAAAGAAACAGTTCCCGCACCGACAGAAGGAAAGATAAAAGCTGCTGGAGAAGTTTCTTCGTCTTCACCTATTGAAACATCACCAATCCTGCATCCTGACTATGTCAAAGACATAGTATCAATACAACCACACTTTCTTGTAGGCATCGGTAAATCCGACACCACCTCATAATATAAGAAATAAATAATAAGATCATGCATTAAACCACTCGCTTCTCCACCCTTGCCCTCTCTTAGAACACCTATTATTTACACCAATATACTGAACACTAACTACTTTATCAATACCAAACACTCCAGGTTTTATTAGATCATGACCTAAATATGCTAACCCCATAAAGTATTTTCGAGTACTACGACCTTCCTTTTCTACCAGTCGATCGTGTAATACCATTAATTTCTTGTCACCTTGCCTAACCAAGGCCACATACTTTTGCTACACTAACTCTAACCTTAGCCCACTCTCTTTTGGTACTTATCCCAACGAACACCTCCCGTTATTGCCCAACAAGTATACATTATAGAATACGTCTACGCCACCTTATATTTGCATGCACACACGTAATCTGCCTACAACTGACCCTCAAGGCTTTTACACACGCAAAATATTGAACCTAACATTCTCCACAAGTACACATTTACTACAAGTAGTTTGTCCTCTCACGGAATCCAAATTCAAATAGTTATCTTGCCAGAATGTGGCAATCTGATCTCGTAGTTTTGCCGGAATGTGGCAACCCGATCAGATAGTTGTGTTGGAACGTGAAACCCGATATATTAGTTATGTTGGGACATGTCAACCAGATCCTAATTAGCTTGTCAGAGTGTGGCAATTCAATCCCCAAATACACACTACAATCACAATTACAAGTATATCATCAAGATCATACATTTACATCATGATTTCATGAAAACAATCATGCAACTATTTCATTTGCAAAAAGTGTGATCGATATTGCAACATTCATACTTATACAAGTATCATAATGAAGCAAAAAAAAAAAACATGACACAATCATAGATCACAACTATCACCTACAAATTATTTCTCAATTTCTAACATACAAATATACCAAACTCAGTCATAGTTTTTCATTAGGGTTCATTCTTACGGTTAAATCCTAATTCACCAAAGCTAATCAATTTCACAACTTCTATATATCTAATATAGCATGCACTCATACCCGATTCAACTTTATCGGATATCCTATTTATTGAAGAAATTATATTCAAGAAGGTAATTCTGGAAACGTTGACAAGTCATCAAAATCTCTTCCTAAATACTAACCCAATTACGTTGAATTATAACAATTTTCCATGAAATTCACTCAGTGCATGAAGGTCTATACATAACCCATACTATAGAATTCATACATTATATGGTAAGCATGGATTTCCAAAAACTCAATGCATAAAACCTAACCTACTTGGACGCCAAGAAGTTCTATGGGGTTTTGACTTTGTTCCAGCTTGTCAAGATTTGAAACAGAATTTGGTCATGAATTTGAAAGATTCCATCATCCTTATGCTAGAACTCTCAATCTTCCTCCTTCCTAAGCTTACAACAACTTTTATGAGGTTCTAGGGTAATTTACAACTTTTCTAGGTATTTTAGGAAGATGGAGAAAATAGGATTTTCGTAATTACGTTTTGTCCCCTTTTTCCAATTGTAGAGGAAACTTACCCGCTGCAGCGCCGCCGAGCCAGCGATATCTAGCCTATTGTAGCAGGATAGAGTCCAATTTTTTCGTAAATTTTTATTGTTCCTAAATAACGATAGTTCGGGTCATTACAAATTCTTGATCAGAATGCCTAGAAGTTGAGAAAAAAAGAAGATAAGATAAATAAATTAAAGATAAAGAAGAAGCATCTTCTGGTTGAAAAAGGCTATCTAGAAGACCGGGAGGGACATGCAAGATAAGTATCCTCATATGTTTGAGGATTTTAAGTACTAGTACAGTCTTCTAACTTAGCCTACCCTTTTCTTGTGTGATCACTCAGAGACGAGTGATGATAAATTGATATGTATTGTTATTACTCATTCCAATTATTATTGGTGTATTAATGAAAAAGACTTGAGTTAGAAACATTTTGAGTATTAACTTGAAAATTCTCGGCTAGGCCGGTCTAAGACAAAATCTCAGCAAAGGTGAGATCTAGGGAAATCCTAGAATGGAGTGGGCGGCATGTCTAAGCTTGGATAATATTTTATAGTAGCTAAGATATTAAGAAATCCATAAGGTCTTTCAGAATTGAATTCAGGTGATTAAAAATCTCCACATCGAACATAATGTGAAATAATTAAGATAGAATGTCAAGATTCTAAGGAGTATATCAAAATGAGGGCTTTGGAAAGGATTTTGAGCTACTACCTCTGTGCAACACACTATAGAGGGTGTCACACTTCTATAACGAGGGGAAATTATTTTTTTCTATAGCAGGTGATTCGGCTATGATAGGGCCGCTACAACGGGTTGGGCTACTATAGGGGGTAAGTCGGATTTTGTGTAGAGAAATTTCAAAACTGGTCATGATTTGGCTATCTTGTTTCAGGGAATCGCAAAGGCGACATAGGGTGTTTTTCACCTATTTTCCATCGTTCTATTCAATAATGGATAGTTAATTACTCCCCTAACTTGTAATTTGATTCTCGAGCCCTTGTAACTTATGAGCTATATCACTATTTTAGAGCAAGAACAAGTCAAAGCATTGAAAAGGGGGAAAGCTCGGTTTTTGAAGTTTTCAAGGCTTAATTCGAGGTAGGTGATGATGGTTGTTTGTTTCTAATGTATATAATATTAGCATGTTAATTGCTTTGTAGTATAACTTGTGTTATGCATGCGTGAAACACATAAGGGATGAATATGAAATGACATCATGTTAATTGCATGTAATAAACATGTTAATTTACTTGTGGCTTCAAGTTTAGTTATTCATATAAGAGTCATTGTGCATGTTGTTTGTGATTACTAACGTTTAGCTCGGGTGCCACGTTTAGTACAAAATATTATATGGTTGGTTTGAGAACCATGTTTGTATGCTAACAATGGTAGGCTCGAATACACTAACAACGATTGACTCGGGTACCACATCGGTATACTAACAATAGTTGGCTCGAGTACCACGTCGGTACACTAATAGTTTGTATGGATTCCATGAGAGAACTGGTGTATGTTACTCCCTCTGTTTAAAAAGAATGACCTCATTTCCTTTTTAGTCTGTTTCAAGAAGAATGACCCATTTCCTTTTTTGGCAACACTTTAACTTTAACTTTCCACGTGACATGTTTAAGACCACAAGATTAAAGGTTATTTTGATATATTTGACATAACTTTAAATTAGAACCACAAGATTAAAAAATCTTCTTTCTTTTCTAACTCCGTTCCAATTCAAACTAGGCCAATTTTTTTTTAAAAAGAGGAAGTATTATGATTATGTGGGACATGTTTTGTTTATTGTAAGAGACTTCATTGAGCAGGGTGAGGTCATTGAAGATAAGAAGGTAAAAGTAGAACTATTGGAAACAATTCATTAGGCATTACAAAAGTGATTGTAAACCTATTCGAGTTTGGACTCATATTTAGTGAAATAGATTGTAAAAAGTTCCACACAAGAATAAATATTTTTAGATTAGAGTAAGCTTGAAGATATTGCTAAAATCAAAGTGATTGTAGACAATTAAGTGATTAGAGTAAATCTCAAAGTTCTAACAAAAAGCTACAGTTTTGTTCTAGTGAAGTTTTGAGAGAAATCTTACATAGATGTAACATGATTTTTGTTAGATATCTCTTTATTAGATACTATTGCATAGTCATTTTTGTTACAACAAATAATCTCTCTCCTTGTCCACAAAAAAAGAAAAGAAAAAAGGAAGAAAAGATGATACTTCCATTAATTTAGGGTCCATTAAACACATTCGTTATCCTTAGCGTGTGTTAAGGGTGCTACCCATGAAAATGCTCAAACAAAATATCACAAGGTCTAAAACCAGTCAATGGTCCACTTATGTTAATCATGCACAAGTAGAGGTGATCATTTTTATATTACAACTAATAATATAAAACTAATTTAATAAGCTCTTTATACATTACTAATAAATATGAATATAATATTTTCTTAAAAAATTCTTTAAAATAAGCTCCTTAAAATTTAGTGACATCCTAATCTTTCTACATATTTTGGCACAAATCCAATATGCTTAGGTAAATAAACTATTCTTTTTGTATATAAACCAAAAGCACACGTTGTATGACCAAATGGTTAGAATATTTAATCCTCCTATGGTCCAATTTGGAAATAATAATTCATGACTTTATAGGTGTGAAAGCAAAGAAGTTGTTGGGGACACCAAAGACTAGTAGTACTATAATAAATAAATCTTTGAATTAATAAGACCCCAAAAGTAGAAGTATTACAAAAGACCTTCCTGGCTGCTTCCATTTGAAACCTTCTTCCTTTCCTTCCATTTAGACTTTTTTGAGTTCAAACCGAGAATATTACTTTCAGTTCATTTTTATTGATTCATTATATTTTTTGTAAAAATAGTTATTTAACAATACTCTTTCAATTTAAAAATTTTAAAAATCATTTATCCTTTTGTGTCTTTTTACTTTTTTATTCAATACTATTCAGTACCAGAACATTAAATTTAATATATTCAATGTCTAATATATTATTATTATTATTATTATTATTATTATTATTATTATTATTATTATTATAGGTCAATAATGAACAATTATTATTGGATAATTTTTTTTTAAAATTTATCGTACTTAAAAAATTGATCTATTTATATATTTAATACTAGTAATAATTTAATTTTAATATTTATCTTATTTTTAATGAAATTAATAAAGAGTTACAACAATCTATAATTTATTTCAGATCACGAGTTTTTAGTTTTTTTTCTTAATTTCATACCACATCAAACTATAACAACAACAATAACAACAACAATAAGTCATCAACATATTTAATAAAATTCCATAAAATAGATTTGCAGAGGAAAAAAATATACACAACCTTACCATCTTATAGAGATAGAGAGATTATTTACTAAAGATGCTCAATTCAAATGTAAAGAATATGTTACATGAAACAAATTAGACTAAAAAAAATTGATTGACTAGTTAAATTTTAACCTTATCGGTGAATATTCAATTCTTCGTCCCGTAATGCTCTTTAACTATTTTCTCCCAATTTTTTTTTTTTTTTGAAAAGATTGGGTTCAAACTGAATAAATGTGTCAAAATCTCATTGAGAAAAATGTTTCTCAAAAAAGTAAGCAGTCAACTAATCCCTCCCAACTCTCCACCACCAATCTTTACCAGTCTATAAAGCTCTAATCAGAGTTCCCCTCATTTTTCTTAATCAGACATTTCAATTTCTTGATTCTTCAATAATCTAAAATCCGCAAAACCAAAAATATTCCCCAAAAAAAAACCAATTCTTGAACCATTTGGTTTTTGTAGAATCAAGAAAAGGGGGAAAATAAAAATCCAATCTTGAAATCAAAAAAAAAATGGATAGTAAGCTCTTAACAAGTAATTTGTTGTTGTTTTCATCAATCTTGTTAACTCTATTTACTTTTTCATATGGTCAAAATTGTTCAACTCATCAATTCACAAACAACAATATTTTTTCCACTTGTAACCCTCTCCCTGTTCTCAACTCTTCTCTTCACTGGACTTATTACCCTGATAATCACACAGTAGATCTTGCTTATAGACATGGTGGTGTTACTGAATCTTCTTGGGTAGCTTGGGCTTTGAATCCTGATGGTACAGGAATGGCTGGATGTCAAAGTTTAATTGCTTTTAGAAATTCTAGTGGACAAATTCATGCTTACACTTCACCTATTGCTGGTTACAGTACTGACTTGTCAGAGGGTGCTTTGAGTTTTGGTGTGCCTAGAATTTCAGCTGAGTTTGTTGGGAGTGAGATGATTATCTTTGCTACTTTAGAGCTTCCTACTGGTAGGTCTAGTTTTACTCAGGTGTGGCAAAATGGTGCAGTTTCTGGACAAGCTTTACAAGTACATCGAACAAGTGGTGATAATCTAAGGAGTGTTGGGACTGTGGACTTTGCAAGTGGACAGACCTCAGCTGATGGTGGAGGTGTATCAGCTAGTGCTAGACAACGACGAAGAAATGTGAGTTTAAATCCCTTCATATTCGTATTTTGAATGTTTGATTTGCAATTTAGATACCTGTATAACAGAGAGAATTTGTGTATAAGTTTATACAGTATAGTATAGTATAGAAGGTGGAATAACTAATACTTGAATAACTAAACTTCTCTCGTGTAGATAACTCTAACGAGCTATTGAATGAACCCTTAGTGGTAATATTTGTATAACTCTAACGAGCTATTGAGCGAACCCTTAGTGCTAGAGAAACTAATTTGAATAGATGGATGGATGTTGATGATTCATATAAACTGACTCTTAACTTGTTTTGGAATTGAAGCGTAGTTATTATTGTTGAGTTTTGAGTATATAACGATGGTGATAACTTAGTCTGTTTGACAAAAAATTTACATGTACGTATGGCTGGTCTAACGATCGAAAATGTTGAAAACTTTGACAGATCCATGGAGTGTTGAATGCAGTTAGTTGGGGTGTTTTGATGCCAATGGGTGCTATATTTGCAAGGTATTTGAAAGTGTTCAAGTCAGCTAATCCAGCTTGGTTTTATCTACATGCTGGTTGTCAAAGTGTTGCTTATGCTGTTGGTGTTGCTGGATGGGGCACTGGTCTCAAACTTGGTAGTGATTCTGTTGGAATTAGATACGACACTCACAGAAACATTGGAATCACTCTCTTCTGCCTTGGAACCCTTCAGGTATCAGAAATGCGGCATTATACTTTTTGTCTCCAATTATTTGACTGAATTTTCCAAACTAAAGCAGACATAGATCACTTTGGTTTCTTATAGTGAAAGTTTTGGTATTCAGAAACTAACTACTTCATATCAACATAACAAAACATATCTATGTTGACTAGCTCTTCAATAGGATATTGTTAGCTCTTTATTAATATACTAATTTCGAAGGGGAACCAAAGCAGTAATTGTTGCTAGTGAGATTCAAATACACGAACACTTGCTCATTCAATGTGTTTAAAACTCATTCAAGGGGTCTGAAACCACTAGGCTACGACAACCTATTATGTTAAGGTTGTCCAAACTATAGTATCATTTTATTTGTCTATACTGTACTTTTTTTTCGACGAAATTGGACATGCTGGCATGCATGTGCCTCCGCCCTGGTGGAAGCAGTTACTAGTGCTTGCATTAGGGGTGATGGGCTACAACACACCCTTTTGGTTGCGGTCTTTCTCCGAAACCTGCTAATGTGGAATGCTTTGTGCACATGCTTCCCTGATCGATTAACATACCAATTCCTAACATAACACTACACAAAAAACTGGAGTTAGTTATGAATTTTGTTGCGAATCCATCATTTAAATTGCTCATAGCTAACAAAGTTTTGTGATGATCATAGCAACAGATTTTACAGTTTAACTAAAGAATTTATCCGTCACTAATTCTTAATCTTTTTTCACAGCACAAATTCCAAGTTCTAATTGTGTGACTTTGTATATGATAATAGGTTTTCGCTTTGCTATTGAGGCCAAAGCCAGACCACAAGTTCCGACTCTACTGGAACATCTACCATCATGTTACTGGATACACCGTCATCATTCTCAGCATCATCAATGTATTTGAAGGATTTGATGCTTTAAATGGACAAAAAAACTGGAAAAAGGCTTACATTGGAGTGATCATATTCTTGGGAGCCATTGCTGTTCTATTGGAAGCCATTACTTGGTTCATTGTCATTAAAAGGAAAAAAACATCAGTCTCAGACAAATATCCTCATGGCAATGGCACTAATGGATATGCCAGCAGGTCACATGACCAGACCGCGTAAATAAATATGTGTTCTCTCTAATAATAAATCATATTACATAGTTTTCGAATTCTTTATAGATAATGAGGCATGATTATTTATGTTTTAGTTGAGATTGATATTAATCTATGATGTTTAGCATCAGATTTTTGGATATTTGATTGCTAGATTTAGATTCTCTTGTTTGTAATTTGTTCTTGTATAATATATACACGTTGAGTACCACTTATTTCTAGTTTAAATAATTTATCGTATGGCTTCCTCAATTTTAATTTATGTGTCACTTTTATGAAATTGTTAGAGAAAATCATGTTTAACGTCTTACTTCAAAAAAAATTATGTTTAATTACATAACGTCATATAAATCGAAACAAAGAATATTATTCATTCAAATAAAATACTACCATAAAAAAATATGGTTTACTTCCACCAAAGAAGACCAGAAAAAAAGAATAAAACAATCTCCAAGTGGGTATTTATTGCCACGAATTGAAACAAAATTGTGTTTTGGCCTTCTAATTAAAAAGTTAAAAATTCAAACTTGGTAGAACAAGTTGGAAGATCATGTGGAAAACTTGACAGGACTAGTCTTTAAGAAAAACAAGTGGAATAGCATATGGCTCTTTTATATTATCGCATGTTTGGAAATTGTCTCATATAATTTTCCATTTAACGATATCATAAAAGCGATATTTAGTGATAATAGATTTTTTTTATATAAAATAAATTAATGAATGATTTTTTGGAATATTATAAACAGTGCGGGTCTAAAATTTTTTAATTATGGGTGCTCAACTATTTTTAATTTAAAGTTAATGTTAAAATTGGGTGCTCAATTTGCATGTTCATACAAATTAATAGATTTCCTTTATAAATAATAGTATTAGCTCCAAAATTTAATGGGTGTTCAACCACCCACAAATATGAATGTGCATCCGCCACTGATTATAGATTAGCTTCTAGAATAGTTTAGTGTTGGTTTTAAGAGCATTTTAATATTTTAAAATTATTTTAAAGTGGTGTCTCTAATTCCATGACTTCATACCTATCAGAAATTAGAGCATTATACCTTAATTACTCAGCATGGTGTATTACTCTTTTAGCCGTTGAATTTGGCTTAATTGTCAATTGCTGAGACACTTTGTTGTCCGTTGTGGCTTTCTGGCAGAACGTGTGTAATGGTCAACAATGACCATTATTTTCTCACTCTTTATTCCTCAATTATTTTTTGTAACATATGTAACTTTTAAGTTATTTATCTTTTTCTATATACTATTTCATTATCTTTCTATTCGTTGCTCAGAAATTTTTTGTAGTATTAATAATGGTGATCTTCAATTGGTCTGGAAGACACAACACACAAGAGAAAATAGAGTGATAAAATTTGTCAAAAAAAGTGTTCTTATTAGTTGAGGAGAAGCGTTCTTTTTGTGGAGTTTTGGACTCAACTCTTGTCCAGAGTTCTTGAGTTATCTTTTGTGAATATGTTGTTGTATCTTCGAGGGGACAACTCAAAGAGGACTACTGCTGGACTGGTGATGACATTTGTTGCAGTGGGCTTGAATCTCTTTAAAGAGAGCGAGATATCCGCGCCTTAGCCTGAAGAGATTTATTTCTTCATTTTATTTTCAATTGTAATCTTGTATTTTTGTTCTTTTTGTAAGTTTTCACTGACAAGGAGATTCGAAATGGCTACAATTGAAAAAACTGCGGATGTCAAGATGTGAAACCTTAATTAGACATTTCCGTTCAACGGTAATCATTTCAAGAGATGGAAAGGTAAAGTACTTTTGTACTTAAGTATTCTCAATGTTTCTTATGTGTTAACTCAGAAGAATCCGAATAAAGTAGAATCACCTCTATGAGTGATGATGAAATTATCTCTCATCTAGAGAAAGTAAAAAAGTACGATGGAGATTCTTATAAGTGTCGGTATTATATTCTTAATTGTCTGTCTGATAATTTTTATGATTATTATGATAGAACTTACTCTAATGCAAAGAAAATTTGAAAAGTATTGCAGAGTAAGTATGATATCGAAGAGGGGGGAGCGAAAAAATATGTGGTTAGCAGATTTTCCGGTTTCCAAATGGTGGTAGACCAATATCAAGACATTATCATGATTGTTGGAGAGCTTAGGTCCAAAGAGGTTAAAATTGGAGATACCTTATTATTTGTGGCATAGTAGATAAACTTACACCTTCTCGGAAGGAATTTCAAAAAACTATGTTCCACAAACAAAAGGAAACCTCTCTTGAAACATTGATAGTGAAAATCTGCATGGAAGAAAAAGTAAGGGGTCAAGATGCACTTTTATAAATAGAAGAGAACAACTTCAGAACTAAGGTAAATTTAATTACTTTAAATAATTCTACTCCTGAAACTCATAAAAATACTTCTTTGAAGCCTAAGAAGAAAAAATTCAAGAAAACTGATGGTGAAAATAACCAAGAACAAAATCAACAAGTTCAAGAAAAGGAACCATGCTTTGTTTGTGGCAAGAGTGGCATATTGCTCGATTTTGCAGATTCCGAAAACAAGGTCCTAACCCTTAGGAAAGCGTTACCGAAGAACTTTTGTGGCGGTGATTACCGACACAAACATGATTGAGAATGTTGATGGATGGTGGGTCGATTCTGGTGCAAACTGTCATGTCTTTTATGACAAAGACTGGTTTAAAAAAATACTCATTTTGAGGAGCCCAAAACCATCATACTTGGTGATGCTCACACTACTCAAGTGCTTGGAAATGGAGATGTCGAATTGCGTTTTACTTCTAAAAGGGTTAACTTTGAAAGATGTACTTTATACTCCTTCTATGAGGAAACATTTTATGTCTAGTTTTCTTCGTAATAAAACATGCTTTAAAAAAATTATTGAATCTGATCAATATGCAATTGTAAAGAAGTGTATTTTTGTGGAAAAGGGGTGTGCATGTGATGAGATATTTAAGTTGAATGTTGAGATGAATAAAACTTCTATTTCTGTTTATATGCTTTCTTCTACCAATTTTTGGCATGCTCGTTTGTATCATATTAATGATTGTTATGTTGGAATCATGAGTAGCTTAGAATTAATCCCATGATTAAAAAGAATTTTGAAAAGTGTGATGCTATAGTAAAGCTAAAATCACTAAAAGACCTCATTTTCAAGTTGAAAGAAAAAAATGATTTGTTAGAATTAGTTCATACTGAAATTTATGATTTTGTTGGAATTCTAACTCGTAAAGGTAATAATATTTTATCACTCAGTGATAATTTTTCTAAGTTTACATATGTTTACTTGATGAAAAATAAAAGTGATGCTTTTGAAAAATTCAAAACTTCTCTCCATGAGGTTGAAAATCAGTTTGGAAGAAAATTAAAAAGAATTAAAAGTGATATAGGTCGTGAATATGAATCAAATGACTTTAATTCTTTTGTTAGATCATTGAGAGTAATTCATGAAATTACTCATCCTTACGCTCTTTCATCTAATGAAGTAGCAGAAAGAAAAAATAGAACTTTGGTTCAATTGACTAATGTCATGTTTATTGAGTCACATGCACCTTTAAATTTTTGGGGTTGTGTTGAATCGTGTGCCTCATAAAAAGTCTAAATTGACACATTTTGAATTGTGGAAAGGTTAGCCAAGTTTGAAAAATCTAAGAGTTTGGAGTTGTCTAGCTTTTGTGAGGTTAATGGATCCCAGATTACAAAGTTGGGTAAGAAGTTATTACTTATGCTTTTCTTGGTTATGCTTCAAATAGTACAACCTATAGATTTTTTAATCTTGAAGATAATATAGTGATAGAATAAGATGATGCTATTTTTCAAGAAAATACGTTTCCTTTTGATTCTAAAAATAGTGGGTCTCAAAGGATTGAACAAAATATTTTGTCACTCCCTAGTTCTTCTACGTCTACTTTGAAAAATAAAAAAGTTGATAATTTTGAGTTAAGAAGAACTAGAGTAGAAGAAGATTTTGATCCTGATTTTTATGTGTTTAATGTTAAAGATGACCCTCTAACTCTGACAGAAGCATTATCTTCACATGATTCTGCTGTTTGAAAAGAGACTGTAAATGATGAAATGAAATCACTAATTTCTAATAAAACTTGAAAACTAGTTGATATACCACCGGGTTGTTAAACAACTTGTTGCAAATAGGTCTTTAAGTAAAAATTTAAAACGGATGGTTCTATTGACAAATACAACGCTAGGCTAGTTGCAAAAGGTTTTAAATAACTAGAAGGCCTAGAATTTTTTGATACTTTTTTTCCGGTAACAAGAATTACATCCATAAGACTTTCAATTGTTATGACTGTAATTTTTTATTTGCAAATTAATCAAATGGATGCAAAAATTGCTTTTTAAAATGGAGACCTAAATGAGAAAATCAATATGGAACAACCCGAGTCTTTTGTTGAAGTAGAACAAGAAAGCAAAGTGTGTAAGCTTACTAAATCGTTATATGGCTTGAAACAGGCACCGAAGCAAAGCAATGACATGAAAAGTTTGATTCCTTCACGATTGAAAATGGTTTTAAAACAAACGAGTCTGATAAGTGCATATATCATAAGTCTTGGAATAATTCACATGTATTATTTGCCTATATATTGATGATTTGTTGATATTTGGCTCTAACATAAATGTTATATGAAACTAAAAATATTTTTAGAAGCTCTTTTGATGTGAAAGATCTTAGTGAGACAAATTTTATTCTTGGAATAAAAATATCAAGAACATGTGAGGGAATTTTTATTGACCAGTCATATTATGTTAAGACAATTTTGAAAAAATATAATTTTCATGATTGCAACATCTTGTTACTCCTTTTGATTCAAGTGTTCAGTTATTTCTTGTTGAAAGTGAAAATGATGCAATAAATATAAAGGAGTATGCTAGTATAATTGGAAGTTTGAGATATGTGACTGATTGCACTAGGCTTGATATTGCATATGCAGTAGGATTACTTGGCAGGTTTACAAGGAAGTCAGGAAACGAACATTGTCATGTTGTAACAATAATTATGAGATATTTAATAGGAACGAAAAATTGTGGTTGTTATATAAAAAATATCCTACTGTACTTGAAGGCTTTTGTGATGCAGATTGGAACACTTTATGAGGTCATTCATATTCTACCACTAATTATGTCTTTACTTTAGGTGGTAACACAAACTATAATTGCTAACTCTACCGTGGAGGCTGAACTAATTGTTTTAGCTTCAGCTACTGAGGAAGCGAATTGGTTAAGAGATTTATTGCTTCAAATTTCTTATTTTGAAAAATCAATTCCTTCTATTTTAGTTCATTGTGATAGCACCGCTGTAATTGGTAGAGTTCAAAACCGTTATTACAATGGTAAATCCAGACCTATAAAGAGAAACAGTAATATAAGATCGTATTTGACAAGTGTATCATTAATGTTGATTATGTCAAATCTTGCAAATCCTCTTACTAAGGCCTTAACAAGAGAAAGAATCTGGAGCACATCGAAGGGGGTAGAATTGAAGCCTACATATCCTTGATTCATATATAAAGAAATCCAACTTTGAGACTAGAGATCCTATAACCAGCTTCAAAGGGAAAAACTAATCTTATCATGACTTGTTGTGAAAAAATGTACTACCCTTTTCTTCCCTCCCTGCGAGTGCATTGTTTCCTGTAGTTTGTAAAAGTTGAGTTGATAAAATTCTTCATGAAATATGTAGCATGCATGGGTGGAGTGTTAAGCTTACACGAGCAATCTTGATAGATTTCACCTATGTGATGTGTGGAAGTAGGTTGCTTCCTATTAGAATTGAGCTTATTCTCAAAGCCACTCATAAAATCGGGATAGCACATGACCATAACGTGTTAGCTTTAAAACTCATGTCAACACCTTGATTATTATGTGTGAGCAGTGGTATTTTATTTTCCTTAAGCAGTCATAGTTCAAGTCTGAGACCAAAAGACTCTGCAGTAAAAATTATTGTTTCACTAAGTGGAGGTTCAGTGCAGAGTATACCTTCATTATACATAGTAGTCCTCTTTCAGCTAATAAACTCTCTTGATTAATATTAAAATGAGTGGGAGATTGTTAGTTTTAGGAGCATTTTAATATTTTAAAATTATGTTAAAGTGTTGTCTCTAATTCCATGGCTTCATACATGTCAGAAATTAGACCATTATACCTTAATTATTAAACTTTTTAGCCGTTTAATTTGTCTTAATTGTCACATTGCAATGTTGATTAAATTTGATGCGAACGTTGGACATTTTGGTTGTCCGTTGTGGCTTTCTGGAAGAACGTGCGTAGTGATCAACAAAGACCATTATTTCCTCACTCTTTATTTCTCCATTATTCTTTGTAATATATGTGACATATGTAATTTTATGTCATTTACCTTTTCCTATTTACTACTCCATTATCTTTTTATTTATTGCTAAGAAGATGTCTTGTAATATAAATAGTTGTGGTCTTCATGTGGTTAGGAACACACAGCACACGTAAGAGAAAATATAGAGTTATAAAGTTTGTCAAAAAAGAGTCCTTATTAGTTGAAAGGAGGTGTTCTTTTTGTTAAGCTTTGGACTCTACTTTTGTCCAAAGTTGTTGAGTTCTCTTTCATGAATATGTTGTTATATCCTGGAGGGGACAAGTCAAAGAGGATTACTGCTGGACCAGTGAAAATGTTTATGCAGTGGGTTTGGATCTCCTCAAAGAGAGTGAGATATCTGCGCCTCAGCGTGAAAAGATTTATTTCTTCATTTTATTTTTAATTGTAATTTTATACTTTTGTTCTTTTATAAGTTTTCGCTAACAAGTTTCTTTAGTGTAAGTATTTAAGATAAACATATTATAAAAATATCTAGATATTCTAGATTAGAAGATAAAGTTACTAGAATTTTCTTATAGATATTTTAGAGATAAATTTATAGAAAATAATAGAATAATTTAGATTTTGTTGTATCTAGTGTTGAAAAAGAAGGAAATCGATGATTGGAACATGTCAAAGGAACAGGTCCAACGCATTTGACTGGCGTGTTTGCAGCAAGTGTCGATGAAGAAAGGAAGCTGACGATTGGAACATGTTAAAGGAACAAGTCCAATGAAGTTGACTGACAAATTTACGGCGCTGCTGTAGATTTTGATTTACAGTAGGAGTAGACTATTATATCGACTAGGTTGCTACTATTGTACTAGTTGAAGTCGATTAGGATTGTATTACGACTAGGATTACTATTAGAATTATAGTACAATTAGGATTTTATTATTTATAATTATTTTATTATTATAGTAGAAATAGGTATTGTAATAGGACTTTAAGTATACTTAACATAGAACTCTACAGTTCTCTCCTTTATATAACGAGTATGTACTTAACATCATCAATACAATCATTGATTTCTCTAATCCTAGACGTGAGATTTCTACATGGATTTGTATATCTAGAACCATCCATAACTAACAGTTGGTCTAGTACATTTTTATAAAAACCAGTTCAACCAAAACCCAAATCAATCAAATTCAAGTAGTCTTCTTTCTCAAATAGGCCTTCGACTTTCTAGCTTTCTTTTTTTAGTAAAATTTTTTGAATCTTAGTTAATGATTTTGGGCTAGCAGAAGATTTGTCAATTCTACTTTTTTCCCGCTATTTTCTATCATTTATATATAGTCTTGGTTATAAATATTAATATTTTTATTATAATTTCTAAATAATTACCGCTAAATATATTGCGGTGTTAATGATTGATTAGGAAAAAGATAAGCACAAATATTAATTTTCAAAGATCAAATGAAATCTATTCTAAGAGATGGACAAAAATTGACAGAAAGGTTGTCGAATGTATGAGTGTGTGGTTGGCTTTTATTTTTGGTTGGTAATTAACAGCCAAAATTTTGGTGTTGGTCTATGATATGTTGAAATTACAAAACGATCTTTTTCAATGTATAGGTGATCTGTCTACCAATAATTGTGATATTAATAACAATATTAAGAGAACGAGGACCAATTAAAATCATAACTTATCTTGAAGGGAAAAAAAATCTAGTCTTGATGGTGATTAATTAGTTAAATGGCCTTCTTCAAATAGTAATACAATTCCATGACAAAAACAGGGAACCCGTGGGAGATGGGGATGGCATCGGGTTAGGGAGGCGGTCCGAGCCATAATTTTTGAGATAAATAAGAAATTCCGTCCTGTCCCACTATTGAATGAAACAAATCGAGACGATATGGGATAGTGGGCTAACATGACGAGATTATTTTCTTTTTCTTAAAAAAAATTATTTAGATTTAGGAGTGTAAATTATGGTTTATATAATTTATTGAAGTTATTTTAAAATTTAATTCAAAAAATTTCAAATTTGAAAAGGCAAGACTTAAATTTTCAAATTCCAAACTTGTTTCTAACTTGAAATATAAGGTAAGTTAGCTAAGTAAGAAATTATTTACTAAATAAAAGAAAAAGACTTATAGTAAATAATATAGGACAATAATTAATGAAATTAATTTATTCAAATAAAACATAATGTGATATATATATGGGCAACATTTACATATAGCAAACATAAAATTTATATTTATATGTTATAGCAAAGTTTGCATAATTACGCTCCATTGCATACTTATATATGTATAATTCGCTATACATATACAATTGAAACGAATTGTATAAAACGAGAAAGAGAAATTATATATAATTTGAATTGTATAAAATGAGAAAGCGAGAAAGGCAGAATTGAATTGTATAAAACGAGAAAGAGAGAAATTATATACAATTTGAATTTGTATAAAACAAGAAAGAGAGAAAAGCAAAAAGAGACTTGTGCAGGAAATATACAATTGAATCGAATTGTATAAAACGAGAAAGAGAAAAATTATATACAATTTGAATTTGTATAAAACAAGAAAGGTAAAAGAGACTTGTGCAGGAAATATACAATTGAATCGAATTGTATAAAACGAGAAACAGAAATTATATACAATTTGAAATTGGATAAAACAAGAAAGGTAAAAGAGACTTGTGCAGGAAATATACAATTGAATCGAATTGTATAAAACGAGAAAGAGAGAAATTATATACAATTTGAAATTGGATAAAACAAGAAAGGTAAAAGAGACTTGTGCAAGAAAATATTGGTATTGTATAAATATAAGTGTATAGGACGAAGATATATGTATTGCATGTGTTTATACAATTTTCTCTCGCTTTATACAATGAGAAACACAATTTATACAATAGAATTGTATAAAATGAGAGAGGAGACCGAGATGAATAAGCGAGCGAGAGAGGGAGAGTGGCGAGCAAGAATATGAGGGACAGAGGGACTGACAAACAGTTTGCTATGGAACACAACTACATCAAATGATAGCTACTATATTTATTTTATATTATTAGTTTGTCATTCAATACAATTATCCCTATATATATTGTATCTCTTATTTAGAAATGACAGTTGGTGAGGGACGAACACAACTTATAGATTTGTACCATCTGCTACGTAGAAAGTACCTTTAGATATAGTTAGATGATTCCACTTCAATTATGACATTCACTCCCATAATGACACATGTAAACAGTTATTTCGTCGCTAGCATTATCTGATGTGGGATGCGTTGTAGTTGTTGTCACAGTAGGAATCCCTAAGGCTGGAATTTTGCATGTATATCATGTTGTCCTTGGAAATTTCCATTATTATAGAGGAATCAATTTCTTTTCTTCTTTTATAGTTAGTTGCTCAATTTCTCTTCAGAATATATTTTAGTGTTTCTTCATCCTAATAATCTATTTTTTTTTCCTGTTAAGTTTTGTCTCCAATTACCTATAGGGTGGATATTTTTGCTGTTTTAATCATTTTAATGTCTTAAATTTAAAGGTAAAGTAATATGTAACTTTCATTTAAGTTATCTAATTGTACGGATTTTGTTATAATCAGTTGAGTTTAATTTTTTCTAGATACGTATTCACAACTTTATGAGTCTGACTTTATATCTTTTTTAGATTGTCAAGAAACTTTAATTAATATTTTTTTGCATTACAAAATATTAATATTTAAATGACCTCTATGTAGGTTTGTTATATTACGAAAAAATAATGACATTTGAGCATTTATAATACAAAAGTTTTTGCTGTGAATTGTATTTTATGTTTGTTTGTCTAATTATACTAGTAATTTGTTGCTAATTAATTTCTAAAAAAAATGGTTGTTTTCTTTAACTTTTGGTTATGTGAGTTCCCCATTTGTTGTGATAATTATAAGTTGGTGAGCGACGAACACAACTTATAGATTTGTACCATCTTCTACGTAGCAAGTACTTTTAAGATATAGTTAGATGATTCTATTTCAATTATGTCATTCACTCCCATAATGACACATGTAAAGGGTTGTTTCGTTGATAGCATCATCTGATGAGGGATGCGTAGTAGCTGTTGTCACAGTAGGGGTCCCTAAGGCGAGAATTTTGCATGTATAACATGTGTCTTTGGCTTCATACCCATAGACCAATAAGCCATCTTTTCCTTGGAAATTTCAATTATTATAGAGGAATCAATTTCTTTTCTTCTTTTACAGTTAGTTGCTCAATTTCTTTTCAGAATGTACTTCGGGTTTTCTTCATCCTAATAATCTATTTGTTTTCCTATTAAGCGTTGTCTCCAATTACCCATAGGGTCGATATTTATGCTATTTTAATCATTTTAATGTCTTAGATTTAAAGGTAAAGCAATCTGTAACTTTCTTTTAAGTTATCTAATTATACAAATTTTGCTATAATAACAAGAGTTTAACTTTTTTTGATACGTATTCACAAATTTATGGGTTTGACTTTATACCTTTGTTAGATTGTGAAGGAACTTTAATTTATATATTTTTGCATTACAAAACAATAATAGTTAAATGACCTCTATGTAGGTTTATTAGATTAAGAAAAAATAATGACATTTGAGCATTTATAATGCAAAGGTTTTTGCTGAGAATTGTATTTTGTGTTGTTTGTCTAATTATACCAGCAATTTGTTGCTAATTAATTCCTAGAAAAGAATGGTTCTTCTGTTTCGCTTTTGGTTATGTGAGTTCTTCCTTTGTTGTGATAAGTATCAGTTCGTGAGGGATGAACACAACTTATAGATTTGTACCATCTGGTACGTAGCAAGTACCTTAAGATATAGCTAGATGATCTCACTTCAATTATGACATTCGCTCCCACAATGACACATGTAAAGGGTTGTTTCATCGATAACATTATCTAATTTGGGATGCGTAGTAGCTATTGTCACAGTAGAGGTCCTTAAGGCGAAAATTTTGCATGTATAACATGTGTCTTTGGCTTCATACCCGTAGACCAACAAGCCATATTTTCCTTAGAAATTTCAATTTATTATAGAGGAATTTTTTTTTATACAGTAAGTTGCTCAATTTTTCTTCAGTATATACTTTGGAGTTTCTTCATCCTAATAATCTATTTTTTTTACCTGTTAAGAGTTTTCTCCACTTACCTATAGGGTTGATATTTATGATGTTTTAATCATTTTAATGTCTTAGATATTAAGGTAAATCAATTTGTAACTTTCTTTTAAGTTATCTAATTATATGAATTTTGCTATAATCACATGAGTTTAAATTTTTTTGGAAATGTATTCACAATTTTATGGGTCTGACATTATATATTTGTTAGATTGTCGAAATACTTTAATTTATATTTTTTTGCATTACAAAACATTAATATTTAAATGACCTCTATGTAGGTCTGTTAGGTTACCAAAAATGATGACATTTGAGCATTTATAATGCAAAAGTTTTGCTCTGAATTGTATTTTATAGTTTGTTTGTTTGCTAATTAGTGCCTAGAAAAGAATGGTGGTTTTGATTAGTTTTTGGTTATGTGAGTTCCCCTATGTTATGATAAGTATTAGTTGGTGAGAGACGGACACAACTTATAGATTTGTACCATCTGCTACGTAGCATGTACCTTTAGATATAGTTTGATGATTCCACTTCAATTAAGGCATTCACTCCCATAATGACACATGTAAAGGGTTGTTTCGTCGATAGCATTATCTGATGTGGGATGCGTAGTAGCTGTTGTCACAATAAGGGTCCCTAAGGCGGGAATTTTGCATGTATAACATGTGTCTTTGGATTCATACCCGTAGACCAATAAGCCATCCTTTCCGTGCAAATTTCAATTACTATAGAGAATCAATATATTTTCTTCTTTTACAGTTAGTTACTCAATTTCTCTTCAGAATATACTTTGGAGTTTTTTCATCCGAATAATCTATTCCTTTACGTGTTAAGAGTTGTCTCCACTTACCCATAGAGTTGATATTTATAATGTTTTAATCATTTTAATGTTTTATATTTAAAGGTAAAACAATTTGTAACTTTCTTCTAAGTTATCTAATTTTATGAATTTTGCTATAATTGTTGGGTTTTATTTGTCATGATTTCTTACCATAAATAGGTTTTCCTTTTAGGAAAAAGTTTTTGAATTGACTAATCCTTTTTCTTGTAGAAAAGGTTTAGGACTCTATAAATAGAGGCATGTTCCTTCTAACTTAATCAGCATTCATAATGTAGTCTTAGAGGCTTTTAGAGTTTTGGTTATGGGGAGAATTTATGGGTCACAAGTTGGATATGTTATCGCTTGTGTAAACCTCTCATGTATTCCGAGTGAATTGGTTGAGGTTGTTTCTCTCTGTATTTTGTACTCTCATATTTATAGTGGATTGCTCATCTCCTTTGTGGACATAGATCGATTGACCGAACCACGTTAAATCTTTGTGTCTTTTGGTATATTTCTCGTTGTCTTCTTACTCGTAGTCTTTTGAGGTTTGCTTTGCTAGCTTCCGCGTTTACACCTGCTTATTTCTGATCCTAACAAGTGGTATCAGAGCCAGATTCAATGATGGAATCAGGTTTTATGATTCGATAAACGATGATTGAACCAGTTTAGAAAGATATGTTCATCTTGACGGGTGTAGTTCTAGCAACAACCTTTTTTGACACTAACGAAGATTTTGTTGGAGAAATTGTTTCAGAGAGGTTCTCTGTGTTGAGACATAAATTTTGCAAAGGAGATTATGGAGAGGAGAAGCAAGTTGTTGAAGATTAAGTCAAGAAGGTGGACAAATTTATTTTGTCAGAAATTCAGGGCAAGGGGGAGACTTGTTGGGTTTTATTTGTCCTGATTTCTTACCATAAATAGGTTTTCCTTTTAGGAAAAAGTTTTTGGATTGACTAATCCTTTTTCTTGTAAGAAAAGGTTTAGAACTCTATAAATAGAGGCATGTTCCTTCTAACTTAATCAGCATTCACAATGTAGTCTTAAAGGCTTTGAGAATTTTGGTTAGGGGGAGAATTTATGGGTCACAAGTTGGATACGTTATCACTTGTGTAAATCTCTCATGTATTCCGAGTGAATTAGTTGAGGTTGTTTCTCTCTATATTTTGTACTCTCATATTTATAGTGGATTGCTCATCTCCTTTGTGGACGTAGGTCGATTGACCGAACCACGTTAAATCTTTGTGTCTTTTGGTATATTTCTCGTTGTCTTCTTACTCGTGATCTTTCGAGGTTTGATTTGTTAGCTTCCGCATTTACACCTGTTTATTTCGGTCCTAACAATAATCACATTAGCTTAACTATTTTTGGATACGTATTCACAATTTATGGGTCTGACTTTATATATTTGTTAGATTGTCAAGGAACTTTAATTTATATCTTTTTGCATTACAAAACATTAATATTTAAATGACCTCTATATAGGTTTGTTAGATCATGAAAAAATAATGACATTTGAGCATTAATAATGAAAAAGTTTTTGCTCCGAATTGTATTTTGTGTTTGTTTGTCTAATTATACAAGTAATTTGTTGCTAATTAGTGCCTAGAAAATAATGGTTGTTTTCATTAGCTTTTTGTTACGTGAGTTCCCCCTATGCTATGATAAGTATTAATTGGTGAGGGACGCACATAACTTATTGTAAGAGTTAGCGTTTCAATTAATTTTGAAACAAATTCATCCGTTTTGGAAAACAACATGAATGTGAGTTGTACATTCATTTATTTTAATTCTTTGTTATAAACTTTTGCAGTAAGTTTTTTTTTTTAATTCTACGTTATGGGTTTTTGAAAGACAAATTTTTTGTTTTCAATTCATGAACCTAATAAATTCTATTAATTAAAAATCTTTTCTTGCAAAACTTTTTATCCTATAAATTGAGTTTCCTTTGGTTGAAAAAAAGAAAAAAGTATTCAAACAAAAATACTTTCCCTTGAAAAACACTTGTGAGACATTGATCAAAAGGTGAAATCACCAATTCAAGAATAGAAGAGCAACTTCTTGAATGCTACTTGTTTTTGGTGCTTATTTGAATCCCGAAGATAGAGTTGATTATTATTCTTCCGATTGCTCGTGGGAGAGACTCCAACTATCTTCAAGAAACGTATTAACGTGCCTCTAAGCCAAGCAAGTTTATTTTGTATTCCTTGTAATTTTATCATTCTTGTTCATTTGTTCTAACAATTTGAAGATAGTTGTCTCTATGGCATCCACATCAATAACGAACAGTGTTCCCTCTTTGCCTAATCCTAATTTTGAAATATTTGATGGAAAAGACTTTTCTAGATGGCGTGGAAAGATGGAATTCTTTTTAAGACGATTAAAGTTAGCGTATGTTCTTGAGAAACCTTGTCCTGAGGGTCCTAGTTCTGAGGTAGCAATGGACGAGGCTACTTTAATTAAAGAACAAATTGCCAAATGGCAAGATGATGATTACTTATGCAAGAATTATATTCTCGGAGGAATGTTCAATAAATATTATGATCACTATAATATTAAGTGTAAATTTGCTAAGGAGATTTGGGATACTCTTAAAGCTATTCAGTTAGCAGAAGAGGCGAGTTCAAAGAATTTCTTGTTTCAAATTATATGGAGTTCAAAATGGTTGATGACAAGTCAATCACTGAACAAGTAACAAGAATTTCAACTTATAGCTAATAAAATTGTTTATACTGGAATTGCTCTTGATGAAAACTTTCATGTTGGTGCGATTGTCTCAAAACTTCCTCCATCTTGGAAAGAGTACAGAAGCAAACTCTTACACAAGAAGGAAGATATGACTCTTGAACAATTATTGCAACACTTGCAAATTGAACAAGAGACACGATACTGCGACAATAACATCTTGAGGGAGCCTATCATGAAAGCTCATGTTGTTGAAGAAAAGATCAAAAAGGAACCTGCCAATAATAATTTTTGAAGGCAAAGAAGAGTAAAAATTTCAAGCGTACTAATTCTAATTCTAAGTCGATTGAATGCTATCATTGTCATAAAATTGGTCATTATGCAGTGATTGTAAATTCTTAAAGCTGAAAAGAAAAGAAAAGGCAAATAACAATACAAAAAATGAACTGGTGGCAATGGTCACAGAAGCATTTGTAGTGGGAGATCAAGTGGAATGGTGGATAGACACTGGTGCAACTCGTCATATATCAGGTAATCGAAATTCTTTCACGACATATCAATTAGTGGGGGGCGATAAAGTTTTGCATATGGGAAACTCATCCTCTGCTAAGGTTGTGGGAAAGGGAACTGTTGAACTAAAATTCACTTCCGGAAAGATGGTCACATTGATAGACGTATTGCATGTTCCTGATATTCGAAAGAACTTGGTGTTAGGTACGCTTATTTCGAAGCATGGTTTTAAAATGATTTTTGAGGTAGATAAATTTATTTTGTCTAAACAAGGCATGTTTGTTGGAAAAGGTTATGCTACAAATGACATGTTCAAACTCAATATTGAAAATGAAAATATTTCTGCTTATATTGTGGAGCTTTTAAGATTATGGCATGAACGTCTTGGTCATGTGAATTTTAGATCCATTCAACTTATGATGAAAAATGGATTAATTAAGACTGTGGAAAGGATCATGTTGCTAAGTGTATTACTTGTAGTAAATGTAAAATAACAAAGAAACCTTTTAAGTCTGTTGAAAGGATATCCACACTTTTTGAATTAATCCACACGATATTTGTGAGATGGATTTTTTATCACGTCATGGAAAGAGATATTTTATCACTTTCATTGACGATTACTCAAGGTATACATATGTCTTTCCATAAAAACAAAAGATGAGGCATTTGAGACTTTTTAAAACATATAAAGTAGAAGTTGAAAATAATTTGAGTTTGAAGATTAAATCAATTAGATCTGATAGAGGTGGAGAATATTTAAAATCAAATTTCATTGATTTTTGTGAAAAGAAGGCATTGAGAAACAATTGACTATGTCTTATACACCACAACAAAATGGTGTAGCAGAAAGA
>JAKWIY010003056.1:53663323-53701411 GCA_027704805.1 Solanum corneliomulleri | reverse complement strand
GCACGTTTCCCCCGTCTGACTACAGGGCCTAATGACAAATGATCAGCATGAACTTTTCAGTATGTTCTTAAAATTGAAACCTCCAGTCTTCAAGGGTGCTGAATCTGAGGATGCCTACATTTTCTGGTTGATTGTCATGAGCTACTACACAAGATGGGTATAGTAGAACTGTTTGGTCTTGAGTTTGTGACTTATCAGTTTCAAGGAAACGCCAAAATGTGGTGGCAGTCACATGTAGAGTGTCAACCAAAAGAGGCACCACCTATGACTTGTGCCTCATTCTCTAGCTTGTTTATGGAGAAGTATATCCCCCGGACTTTGAGGGATAGGAAAAGAGATGAGTTCTGAGCCTAGAGCAAGGTAGGATGTTGGTTACTGCTTATGAGGCTAGGTTTCACGCACTATCCAGATATGCCACCCAACTTTGTTTCAGTCCACAAGAGCGGATTTGCCGTTTTGTGAAGGGGTTGAGGTCAAAGTTGCAGATTTCAGCCTTACAGGTAGCGGCTACAGCGAAATCCTTTCAGGAAGTGGTAGACTTCGTAATAGAGGTGGAAGGAGTAAAGCCAGATGACTTCACCATGGCGTCGACATCAAAAACTTTTCGAAAGGGAGGTGAGTTTAATGGTTCTTATTCTAGAGGACAAGGTTCCGGAGGTTACTCAGTCCGACCAATTCAGTCTTCACTACAAACTGTAGTTGGGGGTCCACCTCAGATCGGTCAACACTTCTCTGAGAGGCCGATGCTTGAATCCAGAGAATGTTATGGATGTGGGGAGACTGGACACATTAAGAGGTATTGTCCAAAACAGAGTTACAGACCTCCAATGGTTAGAGGTAGAGGTGGTTATGGAAGAGGCCGTCATTCTAGAGGACGCAGTGGTCGAGGTAATGGTGGTCACCAAAACGGCTGAGGTGATGGGCAAACTAGAGCCACTACGACACAACATGGTAGGGGCAACGGGCAGACAAACGATAGGGCCCATTGTTATGCTTTCCCTGGGAGATCTGAAGCGGAGACATCTGATGCTATCATCACAGGTAATCTTTCGGTTTGTGATTGCATGGCTTCTGTATTGTTTGATCCTGGATCCACATTTTCTTATGTATCTTCTTCATTTGCTACTGGTCTTAATTTGCATTGTGAAATACTTGACATGCCTATTCGTGTTTCTACTCCAGTGGGTGAGTCTATGATAGTTGAAAAAGTATATAGGTCTTGTTTGGTGACTTTTGTGGGGAGAAACACTTATGTAGATTTTGTTATCTTAGAAATGGTTGACTTTGATGTAATTTTGGGTATGACTTGGCTTTCTCCGAATTTTGCGATCTTGGATTGTAATGCTAAAACTGTGACGTTAGCCAAGCCTGGGACAGATCCGTTAGTGTGGATGGGTGACTACACTTCCAATCCGGTTCGTATCGTCTCGTTTCTTCGTGCTAAGAGAATGGTTAGTAAGGGTTGTTTAGCTTTCTTGGCACACCTCCGGGATGATACCACCCAAGTACCTTCGGTTGAGTCGGTTTCAGTAGTCCGTGAGTTTTTGGATGTGTTCCCTGCAGATCTTCCTGGTATGCCACCGGATAGGGATATTGACTTCTGTATTGATCTTGAACCGGGTACTCACACCATTTCTATACCCCCTTATAGAATCGCTCCCGCGGAGTTAAGAGAGTTAAAGGCCCAACTTCAAGAGTTGTTGAGCAAAGGCTTCATTAGACCAAGTGCATCTCCTTGGGGTGTTCCTGTTTTGTTTGTGAAGAAGAAGGATGGAAGTTTTCGGATGTGCATAGACTACCGGCACTTGAACAAGGTAACTATTAAGAACAAGTATCCTCTTCCTCGCATTGATGGCTTGTTCGATCAGTTACAAGGTGCTTGTGTCTTCTCTAAGATTGACTTGAGATCCGGTTATCATCAATTGAAAATACGGGCAACGGATGTGCCAAATACTGCTTTTCGAACTATGTATGGGCATTACGAATTTGTAGTGATGTCTTTTGGTCTTACGAATGCCCCTGCTGCGTTCATGAGCTTGATGAACGGGATTTTTAAGCCATATTTGGATCTCTTTGTGATTGTATTGATTGATGATATACTGATATACTCTAAAAGTAAGAAGGAACATGAGGAACATTTGAGAATTGTATTAGAAATGTTTAGGGAGAAAACGATTTACGCCAAGTTCTCTAAGTGTGAGTTTTGGCTAGATGCAGTGTCCTTTTTGGGGCACGTGGTTTCTAAGGATGGAGTGATGGTGGATCCTTCTAAGATTGAGACAGTGAAGAATTGGGTAAGACCCACTAATGTGTCAGAAATAAGGAGCTTTGTTGGGTTAGCTAGCTATTACCGTCGATTTGTCAAGGGATTCTCTTCCATCGCTTCCCAATTGACGAACTTGACTAAGCAGAATGTTCCATTTGTATGGTCGGACGAATGTGACGAAAGCTTTCAGAAGATCAAGACTTTGTTGACTACCGCATCTATCCTTACCTTTCCTGTAGAGGGTAAGAACTTCATTGTTTATTGTGATGCATCTTATTCTGGTTTGGGTGCAGTGCTAATGCAAGAGAAGAATGTAATTGCTTATGCTTCAAGGCAATTAAAGGTGAATGAACGTAACTATACGACCCATGATTTGGAATTGGTTGCGGTAGTGTTTGCATTAAAGCAATGGAGACCCTATCTATATGGGGTTATGTGTGAGGTCTATACGGATCATCATAGCCTACAGTATGTCTTTACTCAGAAAGATTTGAACTTGAGACAGAGGAGAAAAATGGAACTACTGAAGGACTACGACATCACTATTTTGTATCATCCGGGAAAAGCGAATGTTGTGGCGGATGCTTTAAGTAGAAAGGCGGGAAGCTTGGGAAGTCTATCTCACTTGCAAGCTTCCAGTCGCCCATTGGCTAGAGAGGTTCAGATTCTAGCTAATGACCTTATGAGGTTAGAAGTAAATGAGAAAGGAGGATTGTTAGCTTGTGTGGAGGCAAGATCTTCCTTCCTTGACAAGATTAAGTGAAAGCAGTTTGATGATGAGAAATTGATCCGGATCCGAGATAAAGTGTTGCAAGGAGAGGCTCAAGAAGCAACAATCGATGAGGAAGGTGTTTTGAGGAATAACGGAAGGGTATGTGTACCCCGCGTCGATGATTTGATCAACAGTATTCTGACAGAGGCTCATAGTTCAAGGTATTCGATACATCCGGGTGCAACCAAGATGTACCGTGACCTAAAGCAACACTTTTAGTGGAGTAGAATGAATAGTGATATTGTGGATTTTATTGCCAAATGTCCAAACTGTCAACAAGTAAAGTATGAACACCAGAGGCCCGGAGGAACACTTCAAAGAATGCCCATTCCGGAATGGAAGTGGGAGAGAATTGCAATAGACTTCGTGGTTGGTCTTCCAAAGACAATGGGTAAGTATGACTCCATTTGTGTGATTGTTGATAGGTTAACTAAGTTTGCTTACTTTATTCCGGTCATGGTGACTTACAATGCCGAGAAGTTAGCCAAAATCTATATCTCAGAAATTGTTCGGTTGCATGGGGTTCCACTCTCCATTATATCAGATAGAGGTACGCAGTTTACTTCTAAGTTTTGGAAAACACTGCATGCGGAATTGGGTACTAGGTTGGACCTTAGTACTGCGTTCATCATCTCAGACCGATGGTCAGTCTGAGCGAACGATTCAAGTGTAGGAGGACACGCTTCGTGCATGTTGATAGAATTTGGTGGTCATTGAGAAACTTCTTACCCTTAGCGGAGTTTTCATACATACAATAACAGTTATCACTCAAATATTGACATGGCCCCATTTGAAGCATTGTATGGTAGGAGATGTAGGTCTCCCATTGGGTGGTTTGATGCATTTGAGGTTAGACCTTGGGGTACGGACCTTTTGAGGGATTCTTTTGAGAAAGTGAAATCTATTCAAGAAAAGCTTTTAGCGGCGCAAAGTAGGCAAAAAGAATATGCAGATCGAGAGGTTAGAGACTTAGAGTTCATGGAGGGTGAACAAGTCTTGTTGAAGGTTTCGCCCATGAAAGGGGTGATGCGGTTAGGTAAAAGAGGAAAACTAAACCCAAGGTATATTGGTCCCTTTGAAGTACATAAGCGAGTAGGGGAGGTGGCTTATGAGTTAGCCTTGCCTCCAGGGCTGTCCGGAGTGCATCTGGTATTTCATGTGTCTATGTTGAAAAGATACCATGGGGATGGAGACTACATCATTCGTTGGGATTCAGTCCTACTTGATGAAAATTTGTCTTATGAGGAGGAGCCTCTTGCTATTGTAGATAGAGAAGTTCGCAAGTTGAGGTCAAGGGAGATTGCATCCATCAAGGTGAAATGGAAGAATCGGCTAGTTGAAGAAGCCACTTGGGAGAAGGAGGCCGATATGCAAGAAAGATACCCACATCTGTTTAAAGATTCAGGTACTCCTTGTCGCCCTTGTTTTCTTATTGTGATCGTTCGAAGACGAACGATGGGTAAATTGGTATCTATTGTAACGACCTATTTAGTCGTTTTGAGTAGCCGATTTTATTTCTGGAAAACTGGCTGAGACGACGGATCCCACGGCGGACCGTCATGGGCACGACGGACCGTCGCAGGGTCTCGTTTCAAAACACTTAGAAATTCTGAAATTTGGGTACTGAAATCGACTCTCTGAACTTCGTGACGACATGGCAGGACGGACCGTCACAGACCCTTTAATAAAATTGAGTCTCTGAACTCTGTGATGGAGCAGCAGGACGGACCGGCGCAGGCACGATGGGCTGTCATAGACTGCGTAATTCCAGTCTGCGTCGGATTTCTTTAAATGTTTTAAGGGACGTTTTGGACTATTCCTGCTTTAATTATAAAGTTAGTGGGTTAATGTTAATAAGTCTAATTACTTGGGGGTTAAAAGAGGTAACCTTGAGTTAATTAGTGGGGTATTATTGTCATCTTTTATACTAATTATATGCTAATTAGGGTAAAGGAAGAGGGTTTTGAATAAGAAAAATAGAAAGAACAAAGAGAAAGAGAGGGAATCGAACGAGAAGAGAGAAACAAAGCTTGGGAAATTGCTTGCTTGATCACGAATCTTCGGTGGAGGTAGGTTATGGCTTATTTCATACTATTCGTAGTAAACTCTTAATAGCGAATGATATGTGTTGGTAGTATTGTAAACCCTTCTATATGCTTAATTGTATGCTTGCATGAATATGATTATGTAATTGTGAAATAATAAGCATGATGAAGCTATGAATCCCAAATCTTGAAAGATAACCCTAATCTACTTTCTTAATGATGATGCCTTCGTATAAAAGAAGGCTTGATGAACGAAAGAAGTGAGATTAGGGGATCGGGTGCCACGTTCCGGTGCCAGGATAGAAATAGAGGATCGGGTTCCACGTTCCGGTACAAGGATAAAATGAGGATCGGAGTGTCACGTTCCGACACAAGGATAGTATATGGATCGGGTGCCACGTTCCGGTACCAGGATAGAATGAGGATCGGAGTGTCACGTTCCGACACCAGGATAGTATATGGATCGGGTGCCACGTTCCGGTAACAGGATAGTATATGAGGATCGGAGTGTCACGTTCCGACACCAGGATAGTATATGGAGTGGAGTGTCACGTACCGACATGAGGGGAATAAAGATAATGAATCTTGAAATATGTTAATATACTCAATCTAATGAACCTAATTCCCAAATGAGTATGGTATTGAGGCTTGAGTCCTCATGTGTGAACTTGGCAGAACTTAGTAATGATTATAGTACTTGTTGTTGCTACATATTGAGTATTATAGTTGATTTATGATATTACTTTATATATACTGTTTTCTATTTTGAGTTGGCCGATGATACCAACTCAGTACTTGTGTTTGTACTGACCCCCCTACTTTTATGTTTTCTTCTTGTTATTTGTGGAGTGCAGCAAACGTACCATCATCTTCAACTCAACCGCAATTCTAGCCAGTCTTTGTCACACCGGATCTTCAGGGTGAGCTAATGCTTCTAGCTTGGACTGTATCTTCTTCCTCATGTCTTGATGGCTTAAAGTTCCGGCATAGACTAGCTTTTACTTGTTTTAGATTTTTAGAATACTCTTAGTTTAGTAATTTGATCATAGATGTTCTTGTGATGATGACTTCCAGATTTTGGGGAATAATAGATGTTGAATTTTAGAAGTTATTGAATTGGTTTTTATTAATGATTTTATGTCTTCTGCATTACTTTCTGTTGATATTACATTGAAATGTTAAGGTTTAAATTGGTTGGTTCGCTCACATAGGAGGGTAAGTGTGGGTGCCAGTCGCGGCCCGGTTTTGGGTCGTGACAATTTCTAATCTTGAACCTTCTCTATTAAAATGAAGCCTTGAATAAAGAAGGATTGATGAAATAAAATAATGAGATAATTGGATCGGAGTGTCACGTTCCGACACAGTATTATGGGATTGGAGTGTCACGTTCCGACACGGTATATGGTATTAGAGTGTCACGTTCTGACACAATGACATTAAAGGAAAGGAATCTTGAAGTAACTTAATATACTTAACCTCAAAAAACCTATATTTCAAATGAGTATGGTGTGGAGGCATGAGTCCTCCTAGTTTTGCTTGATGTTGTGATTGATGGTGTACCTGTTATGGTGTTGTTGTCAATGGTTCATGTGCTTCTTGGTTGCCACATGTTAAGTATTGTGGTTGATTTTACATTATTATTCAATATATATTGGTTTCTATTTTGAGTTGGCGATGATACCTACTCAGTACGTGTTCCATGTACTGACCCCTACTTGTATTTTCCTCTTTGTTATTATGTGGAGTTCATCAAGTGTACCATCAACTTCGACTCGCCCTCAGCTCTAGTCAGTCTCCAGCACATCAGAGTTCAGGGTGAGCTATTATTTCTAGCTCGTGCCGGATTCTCTCATTCACGTCTTGATGTCTTTGAATTTCGGACATGGACCATCTTTTTACTTATTTTGGTTTCTTAAATACTCTTAGACTTGGAAATTTGAGGATAGATGTTCTTGATGTGATGACTTCCAGATTTTGGGGATAATAAGTGTTGAACTTTAGAAGCTTATTTTATTGGTTACATTAATAAGTTTTGGATCTTCCGCATTATTTTTGGTTTTTCATAGTTGAACTATTGGTAAATATTGGGGTTTAAATTTTTTGGTTCGCTCACCTAGTAGGTTAAGTGTGGGTGCCACTCACGACTCGTTTTGGGTCGTGACAAACTTGGTATCAGAGGATTAGGTTCGTTGGTCTCATCACACAAAGACAAGTCAAGTAGAGTCTTGAGGAACGGTATGGGGACGCCTTTACTTTTCTTCGAGAGGCTATAGGACTTTAGGAAAACTCCATACTTTCTTTCTTTCGTGCTATTACTTGGATCCAATCTATATCTAGGTGATACAAATTGGTATCTGAAATTCTCACTCTATTTCGCAGATGGTTAGAACTAGAGCAACAACTGTGTCAACACCAACACCGGCAAGACAGGGCGCGTCTGAGCCAACCATTGAGGATGTAACTCGAGGAGCAGCAGTGGAAAGAGGCCGTGGAAGAGTTCGTAGGAGGATGTCCACTAGAGGTAGAGGACAAACACCTGGTCCATATAGGAATAGAGCAGTGACTCCTCCACTGACTGATGAGGTAGTGAGAGAGGGTGAGGAAGGGGAAAATGAGCAGGTTCAAGATAAGGAAGTACCACCCCAGCCTAACCAGAGATGATTTATTATGTTCTTATTTATCTTAGTGGGTTATCTGATCAGGGCCAGACACCTCCAGTGTTTTCTGCCCCAGCACCTCAAGTTCAGGGGGTACAACATGTTGCTGCTATGGCTCCCCGCATAGATGCATCATTGGTAGTAGGCACGTTTCCTCGGTTGACTACAGGGTCTTAAAGTTGAAACCTCCAGTCTTCAAGGGAGTTGAAACTGAAGATGCCTATGATTTTCTGGTTGATTGTCATGAGCTGCTACATAAAATGGACATAGTGGAACGATTCGGTGTTGAGTTTGTGACCTATCAGTTTCAAGGGGGTGCCAAAATGTGGTGGCGGTCGTATGTGGAGTGTCAACCATCACAGGCACCACCTATGACTTGGGCATCATTTTCTAGCTTATTTATGGAGAAGTATATACCCTTGACTTTAAGGGATAGGAGGAGAGATGAGTTCCTGATCCTAGAGCAAGGAAGGATGTCTGTTGTTGCTTATGAGGCTAAATTTTGTGCACTATCCAGGTATGCCACTCAACTTTACTTCAGTCCACAAGAGCGGATTCGCCGCTTTGTGAAAGGATTGAGGTAAGATTTGCAAATTCCAGCCTTACAGGTAGCTGCTGCAGCAAAATCCTTTTAGGGAGTGGTTGATTTTGTGATAGAGGTACAGGAGGTGAAGCCAAACGACTTCACCACAGCATCGAAATTCAAGAAGTTTTGTAAGGGAGGTGAGTTTAGTGGTTCTTAGTCCAGAGGGCAGAGTTCAGGAGGTTATCCAGCCCGTTCTATTCAATCTTCATTGCAGGCTTCAGCAGGGGGTCCGTCGCAAACCAGTCACCCTTTTTGTGAGTTTGGAGGTTATCTTCAGGCTTCGTCATTTTGACAGAGACCTATACATGACTCCAGGACTCGCTAAAAAATGTGGAGAGGCTGGACATCTTAGGAAATATTGTCAAAAACAGAGTTACAGATCCCCAGTAGTTAGTGGTAGAGTTGGTCATGGTAGAGGCCGTCATTCTGGAGGACGTGGTGTCAAAGGTAATGGTTGTCACCAATTCAGTCGGGATGGAAGGCAAGTTGGAACTACAATAGTGTAGATTGGTAGGGGCAATGGATAGATAGGTGATAGGGCCCATTGTTATGCTTTCCCCGGGAGGTTTGAAGCCGAGACATATGATGTTGTTATCACATGTAATCTTTTGGTCTGTGATTGCATGGTTTCTTTATTGTTTGATCCAGGATCCACATTTTCATAAGTATCTTCCTCATTTGCTACTAGTCCTGATTTATATTGTGATTTGCTTAACATGCCTATTCGTTTCTCTAGTCCTGTGGGTGAGTCTGTGATAGTTGAGATGGTGTATAGGTCTTGCCTTGTGACTTTTGTGGGGAGCAATACTTATGTAGATTTGATTATTCTAGAGATGGTTGATTTTGATGTAATTCAGTGTACGACTTGGCTTTCTCCAAATTTTGCAATCTTAGATTGTTATGCTAAAGTTGTGACATTGTCCAAGCTTGACAGATCCGCTAGTGTGGGAGGGTGACTATATTTTAACTCCAGTTCATATTATCTCTTTTCTTCGTGCTAAGAGGATGGTGAGTAAGGGTTGTTTATCTTTCTTGGCACATCTCAAGGATGATACTTCGAAAGTACCTTCGATTGAGTCTATTTTAATAGTCCGTGAGTTTCTGGATGTGTTTCCTGCAGACCTTCCTTGTATGCCAACGGATAGGGATATTGATTTATTGATCTGGAGCCGGGTACTCGCCCCATTTCCATTTCCCCTTATAGAATGGCTCCAGCTGAGTTAAGGGAGTAAAAGGCCCAACTTCAAGAGTTGTTAGGTAAAGGTTTTATTAGATTGAGTGCATGATATACCGTGGTTTCACGGTATAATTAATACTTTTTCCATAAGTTTAGTGTGTCCGAAAGCCTTTTTGTGCTAATTTTGATATAAGTTTCTCTTTGTTTTGCAGGAAATCTGTCCAAAGCTGAATGCGGAGATTTTGAGCGAAAAATTGCAGAAGAGACCACCTACGGAGCTTATGACGGTCCGTTGTGCCTGTGATGGTCCGTAGGTGGCAGCGTAGTGCAGCTGCTGAAGGAAAATGGGGAAGTCTGACCAAGTGTGGGATTACGAAGCTTGTGATGGTCCGTCATGGCCATGCCGGTCCGTCCTGCATGTCCGTCGTGAAGATCAGAGAAGTGATCCCAGTACCCAGATTCCAAGAGTTGAAGTATTTTGAAACGATTACCCTCGACGGACCGTTGTGCCTATGACGGTCCGTCACATTTGCCGTCGAGGGGAATGAAGAAAGCAGCAGAAGAAATTGCACCAAGTATGGGACGACGGAGTCCATGATGGTCCGTTGTGACAATGACGGTCCATCGCGTGGTCCGTCGACCCAGCCGCGTTTTGGCAGATTTCCAGTAATTAGAATCCTTGTTTAATTAGGTTTTTATTTTTTATAAATAGTTCGAAAAACCTCGTTTTTGAGTTTAGACTCTGCTACATTAGACATCATATTATTAGACTTTGTGTATTAGTGTTTGATTTTTGGAGATTCGTACAAGTGATTTTTGATGATTAATCAAGCAAATTTTCGGACTTTATTCTTTCTCATTGAAGTAAGTACATGAATTCTTATTTAATATATTTGAATATTGTGTTTATGGCTATGAGTAACTAAACTCCATAACTAGGGTTGTAGGAACCATAGGCAAATAATGAGATAACCCTAGCTAAATAACAATTCTCGAATAGTGTCTTGCATGTATTAATAATTCTTTCACTTAGAAGTCTTTTTAACGGATGATCAATGTTAGAACTCGCCTTAATGCTACTTGCCGGACCAAGGAGGTAGATAATAGGAAAAGAATTATTAACATAGATTAGTGTATTTAGTGTAGTATCTAATATCTGGTATTTGGGTACGAGGTAATAACTGAGTCAATATAGAATACGATGCTTAATATGAGGTAAAGATAAAGGTTAGGAAAGCAACACACGTAGCCGGACCAAGGTGCGGAGTGAGATTTTCTAGATGCCGGACCAAGGATTTAGAAATACATAACTTATCACTTTGCATGCAAGATACTAGGAAAGAATTGTTATAGTTAGAATTATCAAGTTCGTTAGTTATTTTTACTCATTAGGAAATACAAACCCCCCTTTTTATGCTTTTACTTTCTAAGGAAGTCATCAACCGAACAATAGTTAACAAGTTGAAGTTAAGTCTAGACTATTTTCCTCGTGGGAACGATCCCAACCTCATTAGTTGGGTTATTTACTTGACGCGACCGCTTTACTTCTCATTTGAGAAGTAAGTTTGAGCGTATCAGTGCATCCCCTTGGGGTGCTCCTGTTTTATTTGTGAAGAAGAAAGATGGAAGTTCTCGGATGTGCATAGACTACAGGCAGCTGAATAAGGTAACTATTAAGAACAAGTATCCAATTCCTCGCATTGATGATTTGTTCGATCAGTAACAAGGTGCTTGTGTCTTCTCTAAAATTGATTTGAGATCTGGTTATCATCAATTGAGAATACGGGCAACAGATGTGCCAAAGACTGCTTTTCGAACCAGGTCTGGGCATTATGAATTCTTAGTAATGTCTTATGGGTTTACGAATTCCCCTGCTGCTTTCATGAGCCTGATGAACGGGATTTTTAAGCCATATCTGGACCTTTTTGTTTTTGTATTCATTGATGATATACTGATATACTCAAAGAGCAGGAAAGAACATGAGGGGCATTTGAGAATTGTATTGGAGTTGTTAAAGGAGAAAAGGCTTTATGCCAAATTCTCCAAGTGTGAGTTTTGGCTAGATTCAGTGTCCTTCTTGGGGCACGTGGTATCTAAGGATGGATTTATGGTTGATCCTTCTAAGATTGAAGAAGTGAAGAGTTGGGTAAGACCTACTAATGTTTCAGAGGTAAGGAGCTTTGTTGGTTTAGCTAGCTACTACCGTCGATTCGTCAAGGGATTTTCTTCTATTGCTTCGCAGCTGAAAAATTTGACTTAGCAGAATGTTCCATTTGTATGGTCGGATGAATGTGAAGAAAGCTTCCAGAAACTCAAGACCTTGTTGACTACTGCACCAATTCTTACCTTGACAGTGAAAGGTATAATTTTATTGCTTATTGTGATGCATCTTATTCTTGTTTGGGTGCTGTGCTAATGCAGGAGAGGAATGTAATTGCTTATGCTTCAAGGCAATTGAAAGTTCATGAACGTAACTATCTGACCCATGATTTGGAGTTGGCTGCAGTTGTATTTGCATTAAAGCAATGAAGACATTATCTATATGGGATCAAGTGTGAAATTTTATACAGAACATGGTAGTTTACAATATGTCTTTACTCAGAAAGATTTGAATTTGAGGCAGAGAAGGTTCATGGAGCTATTGAAAGACTATGATATTACTATTTTATATCTACCAGGGAAGCTAATGTTGTGGGAGATGCTTTAAGTAGAAAAGCAGGGAGCATGGGTAGTTTAGCCCACTTACAGGTTTCTAGACGCCCATTGGCTAGAGACGTTCAGACTCTGGCTAATGACTTTATGAGGCTGGAAGTATTAGAGAAAGGATGATTTTGGCCTATGTTGAGGCAAGATCTTCCTTTCTTGACAAGTTTAAGGGAAAGCAGTTTGCTGATGAGAAGCTGAGCCGAATTCGAGATATGGTATTGCGAGGAGAGGCTAAAGAGGCAATAATTGATGAGGAAGGCGTCTTGAGAATTAAGGAAGAGTATGTGTGCCTCGTGTTGATGATTTGACTCACACTATTCTTACAGAGGCTCATAGTTCGAGGTATTCTATATATCCTGGTGCAACCAAGATGTATCGTGATCTAAGGCAACATTATTGGTGGAGTAGAATGAAGCGTGACGTTGTGGATTTTGTTGCCTAATGCCCAAATTGTCAGCAGGTAAAGTATGAACACCAATGGCCTAGAGGGACACTTCAGAGAATGCCCATTCGTGAATGGAAGTGGGAAAGAATTGCAATGGATTTCATAGTTGGTCTTCCAAAGACATTGGGTAGGTTGATTCTATTTGAATAATTGTTGACAGGTAAACTAAGTCTGCTCACTTCATTCCGGTCAAGATGACTTACAATGCAGAGAAGTTAGCCAAGCTCTATATCTCTGAAATTGTTCGATTGCATGGAGTTCCACTTTCCATCATATCAGATAGAGGTACGCCATTTACTTCTAAGTTATGGAGAACATTACATGCTGAATTAGGTACTAGGCTAGATCTTAGTACTGCATTTCATCCTCAGACCCATGGTCAGTCTGAGCGAACGATTTAGGTGTTGGAGGATATGCTTCGTGCATGTGTGATAGAATTTAGTGGTCATTGGGATAAATTCTTACCCTTAGCAGAATTTTCGTACAACAACATTTATCATTCGAGTATTGATATGGCCCCATTTGAGGCATTGGATGGGAGTAGATGTAGGTCCCCCATTAGTTGGTTTGATGCATTTGAGATAGACCTTGGGTACTGATCTTCTGAGGAATCATTAGAGAAAGTGAAATTTATTCAAGAAAAGCTTTAGGCAGCTCAGAGTAGGCAGAAGGAATATGCAGATCGAAAGCTTAGAGACTTGGATTTTATGGAGGGTGAACAAGTCTTGATGAAGGTTTCACCCATGAAGGGTGTGATGCAGTTTTGTAAGCGAGGTAAGCTATGTCTGAGCTATATTAGACCATTTGAAGTACTTAAGCGCGTGGGGGAGGTGGCCTATGAATTAGCCTTGCCTCCACGGTTGTTAGGAGTGCACCCGGTATTTCATGTGTCTATGGTGAAAAAGTACCATGGTGATGGAAATTATATTATTGGTTGGGATTCAGTTCTTCTTGATCAGAATCTGTCTTATGAGGAGGAGCCTATTGCTATTCTAGATAGGGAGGTCCGCAAATTGAGATCAAAGGAGATTGCTTCTATCAAGGTTCATTGGAAGAAACGGCCAGTTGAAGAGTCCACTTGGGAGAGTGAGGTTGATATGCATGAAAGATATCCACATCTTTTTACCAATTCAGGTACTCTTTCTCGCCCTCGCCTTTCATTTTGTCGTTTGAGGACGAACGATGGGTAAATTGGTATCTATTGTAACAACTATTTTTGGTCGTTTTGAGCACTAGAACTTTTTATGTTAAAAAATTCTTTTCGATAGATTTAAATGGGTGTTTTGGAATATTCATAATTATAATTATGAATTAGAGGGGTAATTTAAATAATTTATTTAGTTGGTGGTTAAAGAAATACATTAAAATTAATAAGGGTCACTTTTACTATTTTATTATTAGTCTTATATAATAACTAGGGAGTAAATTTTATAGGAAGAATAAGGTTTCAAACGAGAGAACAGGAAGTAGCATTGGAGCGAAGAAAGCCACGGTACTTCAGTGATTTTCTTAGTTGATTATTGTTGTTATACTATATGGGGGTTGGACAATGTGAGAAGTGCACATTAATGGAACTGAAGGAAATTAATTCATTGATTAAGTTAATTTGATTATTATATTTAATGTATAGATTGTTAATGGAATTGATTATGAGTAGTTGGAAAATCGAAAAGTGCAAAGTTAAAAAGACATTATGATTGGTCACATTATAGGTGAAAAAAATAATGAATTAATGTTTAGATAGCAAGGAAAGTTATAGATTATATATGTTTGGTTGATAACTGCCAAGGTGAATTAAGGTAAGGGTCATATTGTTATTATTAATATTATTATATACAAAATGGTGGCAACATGAATGTTGAGGAGTTTTGGTTGAAAACTGCACGTATGAGTGCACACTGCACAGTTTGGTTTTGCCCTGCGTTGGTTTCATTAAAGTTCTTCAAACATCTGGTATTAATGTTATGATCTAAGATTATAGATTACGTGTGAATATATTGAGATAGGTAATTAATTTTGGTGTATCATCACTATTTAATTTCATTAAATTTGTGGTAATTGGAGAAATTAAGACTTACCATTAGGCTTAAAATTTAAGAGATTGATTATCGATTAGGTGAATTGATGGGTATAGGCTAGACATAGAATAATCGGAATTTTTATGACCTTGTGAACTTACACCTTATATATATATATATATATATATATAATATATATATATATATAATATATATATATATATATATATATATATATATATTATATATATATATATTTGATAGATTGGAAGGTTTCGGAGGCAATAAGTAAAGGAAAGGCATTGGAGAAGTAGTTGCTTGACTTCTATTCTTCGGTGGAGGTAGGTTATGGTTTATTTCTATTCGATGGATAAACTCTAAATAGTGATTGATATGTATTGAGTGATATTGTAGAGTCTCTTATGTACTTGATTGTGTGGTTGTATGTTTTGATTGTGTGGTTTGTGGTTGGCCTAAAATTATGAGACTGTTGAATTTCTAATCTTGAACCCTCTCAATTAAAATGAAGCCTTGAATAAAGAAGGCTTGATGAAATAAAATAATGAGATAATTGGATCGGAGTGTCACGTTCCGACACAGTATTATGGGATCGGAGTGTCACGTTCCGACACGGTATATGGGATCGGAGTGTCACGTTCCGACACAATGACATGAAAGGAAAGGAATCTTGAAGTAACTTAATATACTTAACCTAAAAAAACCTATATTTCAAATGAGTATGCTGTGGAGGCATGAGTCCTGCTAGTTTTGCTTGATGTTGTGATTGATTGTGTACCTGTTATGGTGTTGTTGTCAATGGTTCATGTGCTTGTTGGTTGCCACCTGTTAAGTATTGTGGTTGATTTTATATCATTATTCAATATATATTGGTTTCTATTTAGAGTTGGCGATGATACCTACTCAGTATGTGTTCCTTGTACTGACCCCTACTTGTATTTTCCTCTTTGTTCTTTTGTGGAGTTCAGCAAGTGTACCATCGACTTCGACTCGCCCTCAGCTCTAGTCGGTCTCCAGCACATAAGAGTTTACGGTGAGCTATTATTTCTAGTTCGTGCTGGATTCTCTCATTCACGTCTTGATGTCTTTGAATTTCGGACATGGACCATCTTTTTACTTATTTTGGTTTCTTAAATACTCTTAGACTTGGAAATTTGATGGTAGATGTTCTTGATGTGATGACTTCCAGATTTTGGGGATAATAAGTGTTAAACTTTAGAAGCTTATTTAATTGGTTACATTAATAAGTTTTGGATCTTCCGCATTATTTTTTGTCATTCATAGTTGAACTATTGGTAAATGTTGGGGTTTAAATTTGTTGGTTCGCTCACCTAGTAGGTTAAGTGTGGGTGCCAATCAAGACTCGTTTTGGGTCGTGACGGTTCATCAATCTAACGAATTTTTTAAATATTAATGGTAAGTCCCTCAATGCTGACTTACCAAAAAAATAATTTAACCGGATTAACCGTCATTTGACAGACATCCATTAATAATTCTGATTTGTCGTTCAACTATAACGACTTACCCGTTTTAGTCGTATAAAAAATAAGTATTCATTTATCCATTTCAGATAAGATAAGTGAACCTTCTAACTTCAAATTCCAGAACCCACGATTATTTATGTACGCACGAAATTATTATATTGTAACGCATTCGACATCTTCATTCAGTTAATTAAACAACGTGGTAAGTTTTCGAAAAAAATTCGATAAACTTCAAATAATCGTTATTTCTATTATTATAACTAGCACATAATTACTTTTATTAGCAAAAAAACTCCTTTTTTTGTTTTGATAATTTTATTGTTCTTATTATTTTTATATGTTTTTCATCACTTAATAATATATGTTGTATATTATGATTTTCATATTATAATTTCGTAAATGAATCCTAATTATTTATAAAAAATTGGAAAATTACATAATGAAAGTTTTTTTTGTTTTTATTTGAAAGTAACGCCCAAGATATTATATTAAGACACCTCTTCCGATTATTCGCATACAACCAAAACCCTTTTAGCAAAACTCTCACTGTAAAACTCTTCACTCTGTTTTTTCTCTCAACTCAACAATGGTGTACTCTATTGTTACTAGCTCATCATTTGTACCGGCTATTCATGGTTCATCTGCGGCTGCGCAGTCTCCGCCGGAATTGCTTGCTGTAAAATCCGGTTCTGTTGGTACAGGGGAATCAATTGCGGTTGTGCAAAAATTGTTGGGATGGTCTGGGGATAACAAATTTTCAAGAATAACAAGTTAAGTCTCTCAATGCTGACTCACAAAAAAATTATTAATTTAACTGAATTAACGGTCGTTTGACAGACATCCGTTAATAATTCTGACATGTCGTTCAACTTTAACGAATTACCCTTTTTAGTCATACAAAAAATAAGTATTCATTTCAGATAAGATAAGTAAACCTTCTAACTTCAGATATCATAACTCACAACAAACTTTTTATGCGCGAAATAATTAATTTTTAAGGTATTTCATATTTTTTTGTTTAGTTGATACACAATATCGAAATGTTTTTAAACGAACTCGATAAACTTCATCTAACCGTTATTTAAGCTATTAGAAGGACATAATTACTTTTATTAATATATTTTTTTTTATAAGCAGTTGATTTTCCTTTATCATTTTTGATAAACTTTGAACGACTTGCCAAAATCAGTAACAGCTATATAAACGATTTTTCAAAATCCAACGGTTTATCAAAATAGCAATGATGTTAAGTCGTTCATCAATCTACCGGGTTTATGAAAATAATAAAGGTAAGTCCTTCAATGCTGACTTAAAATGAATAAACAATCGTTTGGGAGTTGTTAATAATACGACAGGTCGCTCAACTCTAACGAATTATCTGTTTCGTCGTATAAAAAACAAGTCTCCCATTATTCATTTAAGATAAGATAAGTGAAACTTCTAACTTCTTATTTTATAACTCAAGACTATTTATGTACACGCGAAGTTATTAATTATTAACTGTAATGACCCGGAAGGTCATTTTTTGAAATTTTGAATATTTGCTTAACTTGAGTTAATTAATGGATGAATTGTAGATTATTGAGTAAATTCATAGTTAATGGGCTAACGTGATAAAAAATTTAAGACCTTATACCCTTTAGAATATTTAATAAAAAAAATGGGTAAAGTTTTACCACTTTTAGTACATAAATAATTCAGAAAAAGAAATAAGGAAAAAAAAAAGGGGGCGAAGGGTTTCTCTGCACTTGCGGCTACGAACGGCTTAAGGTAAGTTTCTTTTCCTTTAGTTTCTTATTTTATGCACATACATGTGCATACATATCAATATTATATAGTTAATTTTATATATGTGTGTATAACAATGAAAGCAGATTGCATGAAAAAAAATGAACAGAAAAATCACGTGAACAGTAAAGAAAAAGAAACCATTTGAGGTGGATCAATGATTGGTACATGATGAGCCAATCATTAGTTGGTCAATGATTGGCTCATAATGAGCCAATCATTAGTGGGTTGAAAAAAAAAGAACAAAAAAAAACATAATGCAGAATACGTAATGGCATCATTAGGCGTAAATTTCAGAATATTAGTTATTATATTATTGTTCAAGTCTTGATATATTGGTAGGTTATTTAAATAGTAGATGAATAAAATTTTGTAAGTACCATTTTAATTATGACGTTGGAAAAATTTGTGATGCAATTCTAAACTTGAAACTTGAAAACTATGATAGTGGAAATTTTAATTGACATCAAGAATTAAAAACTTCATTATAAATTTGGGGTGTATTTTTATGTCAAGGTTAAACACAACAAAGTGTGAGTGTTGTTAGTTCTGAAACCTTATTGTGAATATATACTTGAATAGATTCCATTGGTTCAGAAGCTCAACGGAAAGGGAGGCTCAAGTCCAAGAGTAATTATTAGATTGGCTAAGGCAAGTGGATTTCTAAACTCTTGTTAAGCGTATGAAATTCGTGTATTTCCTTGTGTGGTGTTGAGAACGATTTGGAGACTTGTTGTTTATTTGTTAGTGTTGTATTCCTTGCTGTAAATTGTGTTTTGCTTTTAAAATGGTTATCTCCTCATTTTCATTTGAGCATGTCAATTGCATTGTATCTGAGACATGATTGTGGTATAAGGATGTATCATTTCGAGGGTCGTATCGCGCGCCGCGATGTATATTATATTTTGAGGGACGTATCATGCGCCGCAAAGGTTAATATTATCGAGGGTCGTGTCATACGCCTCGACAGATGCATGGACAGATATGTCCCCCATGGGTCCCGGACTGAAAGACAGCGGGTGTGTATCGTTAAGAAAGACATTCATTATTATACTTGACATTGCATCTAATGGCATTGCACATTTTATTATTGATGAACTTGAACACGTGTTTTGCTGATCTTGTGATTGTTTCTCTGTGAAGCTTGTGACTGTTGAATATCGGGTTGTTATTGAGAATGTGTAAACTCATAGAGTGTGGTTATTGAGTTGCATATTTGGTAAACTGTAAACTGTTAGGTTGTAGTGTGGAGGTTTAGATAGGGTGTAAGAAGTACCCATATTTTGATCACTTAACTTGTGTTTAGAGGTTTGCTTGTTGGGTACCGCGTGGTTTGGTACTCACCCCTTCTGTCTACAAATTTTTGTAGGTTACGAGCCCGGATCTTCGTGACACCTGTCATTCTTTTCGTTTCCGAGGCATCTTGTGGAGGGTTGTGAGGTAGCTGCTTGTCATCTCAGTGGACTTTCCTACTCCAGTTTATAACTTTGTTTTTACTTGAAAGACAACATCATTTTAGACTTTCATTTTGTTTCAATTCTAATATTTACATAAGAGGCTTGTGCACGTGACAACCTAGTTTTCGGATTGAATTAATATGACTTGGTTTCATACTAGAAATTGTTGTTTGATTGTCATTTACTTCCGCACTTTGTTAGATATTGGGTTTTTGGCTGACTTGTCTTGGTGGGATAACACAAGTGCCATCACACCTATTTTTGGGTCGTGACAAAATGGTATCAAAGCCCCAGGTTCATAGGTCTTACGTGTATACAAGACGAGTCTACATAAAGTCTCAAGGATCAGTACGGAGACGTCTGTACTCATCTCTAAGAGACTATAAAGATTACTAGGAAACTTCCTTTTGTTCATTCTTTCTCATCGTGCGTAGTCACCTTCTTTAGTACTGAGTTGTTGTATAATCTTTTGACAAATGACGAGGACTAGAACTAATGTTACTGGTTGTAGAAGGGAGGCACTTCCCGAGACAGTTGTTGAGGCCCTAGCTAGAGGTAGGGGTATATCTCGAGCTAGAGGTCGTGCTAGTAATGCGACAGTAGCCAGAGGTCGTGGACGTGGAGCAGCACTAGTCAGAGGTCGTGCTAGAGAGGTCTCTACAGAACCTCATATTGATGGCAGAGAGGACCAAGTTCCTCAAGATCCTGTAGTCACAGCTTTGCTTCAGGATACACTATTGAGGGTGTTAAATGTGCTAGAGGGCTTTTCTCAGGGTGGTGGGGAGACTACCACATCACATGACTATCGTTCTAGAGAGGGGGCTCAGACCCAAGAGCAACAACAAGCTCCAGTTGTTCAGGATGCGGTGGGGCAACTACCAGTAGATCCCGCGGTTCAGAATGATGTTGCACCAGCAGTTGGGGGTCAAGTTGCAGCGATGGTTGTTCTGACAGAGGATGAGCAGTGTAGGTATGAGAGATTTTGAAAGATGGACCCACCTCAGTTTCAGGGTGGGAAGAGCGAGGACACTCATGAGTTTCTAACTACATGCCAAGAGTTACTAGAGGTGGTTGGATTAGCTGAGTCACATGGGGTTCGATATGCTACACTTCAGCTTCCTGGACCAGCGAGAGACAGGTGGAGGACTTATTCGGGATGTTTGACAGTTGGATCTCCTCCAGTGACTTGGGAGCAGTTTTCTAGTGCATTCCAAGATCGTTTTATCCCATGGAGCATGAGAGAGGAGAGTCGCTTAAGGTTTGAGAGTCTGAGACAGGATGGTTTATCGGTTACAGAGTATGAGGTGTGTTTTTGCCAGTTGTCTAGGCATGCGTTGGCCATTATTCCAAATGAGACAGAGAGGATCCGCAGATTTGTGAGGGGATTGACTTTCTCTATCAGGTCAGCTGTGTTTCGGGCATCTAGGGAGGGGGCTTCTTTAAAGTCCATTGTGAGCGCCGCCAAAGAGGAGGAATTGATTGAGAGAGAGGAGTTTGGGGACCCAAAAAGGGCCCGTATATCAAAACAGTTTCATGGTGCCTCATCTGGAGGTAGGGGATCACAGAGAGTGAGTGGTTCTTTTCAGCAGCGTGGACCTATTCATGCATCTATGCCGACATTTGAGGGTGGCCAGATATCTAGGGGTTCTTATAGCCCGGGTCAGGGCTCGTACGGTTCACAACAGCGGCGTTCAGGGCGAGGAAATTATAGTGGGTTTTCACGGTCCACACAACAGTTCCCAGGTCAGAGATTTTGTTTTACTTGTGGAGATCCCGATCATCTAATGCGGCAGTGTACTTCACAAAGGGGTGGTGGTGGGCCTCGACCTAATTCTTCATTCCAGACTAGACCACCAGCACCATAGGGTAGAGGTCGTGGCAGAGTTCTGTCAGGTAGAGGTGATACAGTTTCTAGTAGTGGTGTTGCAGCTCAGTAGAGAGGGGGTAGAGGTACCACGCAGGATGGAGGTGGACGAGGAGGCCACTGCTATGCTTTCCCCGGGAGACCTGAGGCGGAGACCCATGATGCTGTTATTACAGGTATTATCCCAGTATGCCATCGACCTGCGTCTGTGTTGTTTGATCCAGGTTCTACATTCTCTTATGTTTCTATGTATTTTGCTGCTAAATTTGATATGATATGTGATAGCATGACTGTACCTATTCGTGTTTCTACACCCGTGGGCAAGCCCTTAGTGGTGGATCGAGTGTATCGATCCTGTCTTGTTTCTTTGGCTGGGTATGACACTTGGGTAGACTTAATCATTCTAGGGATGGTAGACTTTGATGTTATCTTGGGTATGGATTGGATTTTTCCTTATCACGCTGTCCTTGATTGTAATGCTAAGACTGTGACTTTAGCAATGCCCGGTGTTTCGAGGGTTGAGTGGAAGAGTGTTAGTTGCTCTTATTCTAGCAAGGTTATCTCTTTTATTCGTGCTCAGAGAATGGTGGAGAGGGGGTTTTTGTCTTACTTAGCATTTATTCGGGATACTAGTAATGAACCACCTCCCATGGACTCTGTTCCCATGGTTCAGGAGTTTCTCGATGTATTTCCTTCTGATCTTCCAGGTGTTCCTCCCGATAGGGATATCGATTTTGCTATTGATTTAGAGCCGGGCACTAAGCCTATTTCTATCCCTCCATACGGTATGGCTCCAGCAGAGTTGTAAGAATTGAAGGATCAGTTGCAGGATTTATTGAGTAAGGGTTTTATTCGCCCTAGTGTGTCACCTTGGGGTGCCCCTGTATTGTTTGTGAAGAAAAAGGATGGGACTATGAGGATGTGTATTGATTACAGAGAGTTGAACAAAGTAACAGTGAAGAATAAGTATCCTCTTCCGCATATTGATGACTTATTTCATCAATTACAGGGAGCATCATTGTTCTCTAAGATTGATTTGAGGTCTGGGTATCATCATTTGAAGATTAGGGCATCAGATATCCCTAAGACAGCTTTTCGGACCCGATATGGGCATTATGAGTTTCTAGTGAAGTCCTTCGGATTGAATAATGCCCCTGCATCATTCATGGAGTTGATGAATGGGGTGTTTCGACCATACCTTGATTCTTTTGTGATTGTTTTCATCAATGACATCTTGGTTTACTCTAAGACAGAGGAGGACCATGTCCGACACCTAAGGATTGTACTTCAGAGGTTTAGAGAAGAGAAGTTGTATGCCAAGTTCTCAAAGTGTGAATTCTGGCTTACTTCTGTAACATTCTTGGGACACGTGGTGTCCAAGGAGGGTATTAGAGTAGATCCGGCCAAAATTGAGGCAGTTAGAGGCTGGACGCGACCTACTTCACCTACTGAGATTCGGATTTTTGTGGGATTGGCTGGCTATTATCGACGATTTGTTCAGAGTTTCTCTACTATTGCAGCTCCATTAACTAGATTGACTCGACTGGATGTGCGTTTTCAGTGGTCTGATGAGTGTGAGCAGAGCTTTCAAAAACTCAAGACTTGGTTGACTTCAGCTCCTGTGTTGACTCTACCTGAGGAGGGTGTAGACTTTGCAGTGTATTGTGATGTTTCAGGAGTTTGATTGGGTGGTGTTTTGATGCAGAAGGGGAAAGTGATTGCTTATGCTTCTAGTCAGTTGAAATCCCATGAGAAGAATTACCCTACTCATGATTTGGAGTTGGCTGCTGTGGTGTTTGTACTTAAGTTATGGCGTCATTATTTGTATGGAGTGCATTGTGAGATCTTCACTGATCATCGGAGTCTTCAGTATATTTTTAGCCTGAGGGATTTGAACTTGAGGCAACGAAGATGGCTTGAGTTGCTGAAGGACTATGATGTGACCATTCTGTATCATCCGGGGAAGGCCAATGTTGTGGCCGATGCTTTGAGTAGGAAGACTCATATAATGGGGATTCTTGCATCTCTTAGTGTTGAGGAGAGACCATTGGCTAGATGTGTTCAATTTTTAGCTAACAGTCTTGTCCGATTACAGATCTCAGAGGAGAGTGATAGGATGATTGCTTTAATTGAGGCTCCATCTTCTTTAGTCGAACAGATTCATGCACACCAGTTTGATGATGAAAAATTTTTTCTCATTCGAGACAAAATATTGAGAGGGGAAGCTAAGGAGGTTGTCCTTGATTCAAATGGTGTATTGCAGATCGGAGGCAGAATTTGTGTGCCCAGGACAGGCGATTTGATTAGATTGATTCTTGAGGAGGCCCATTGTTCTCTGTATTCCATCCATCCGGGAGCGGCGAAGATGTATCATGATCTGAGTCGGCATTATTGGTGGTGTGGGATGAAGAGAGATATTTCATACTTTGTTTCGAGGTGTTTGACTTGCCAGCAGGTCAAGTGTAAGCACCAGCGGCCTGGGGGTGTATCTCAGAGGATGCCTATTCCTAGTTGGAAGTGGGAGCGGATTACTATGGACTTTGTTGTGGTTTTGCCTACCACAGTGGGTGGTTATGACTCTATTTGGGTTGTTGTTGATAGGCTGACCAAGTCTGCCCACTTCATTCCGGTTCGGGTGAAATATACGACAGAAAAGTTAGTCGAGCTATATATTAGTCAGATTGTTCGACTACATGGAGTTCCTATTTCTATCATATCAGATCGAGGTTCACTATTTACTTCTCATTTCTGGAAGGCATTACAACATGGTCAGGGTACTCAGTTAGATATGAGTACGTCATTTCACCCTCAAACAGATGGTCAATCTGAGCGGACCATTCAGGTATTGGAAGATATGCTTCGAGCGTGTGTGATCGATTTTGGTGCTAGATGGGATCAACATTTACCATTAGCGGAGTTTTCCTATAATAACAGTTACCACTCTAGTATCCAGATGGCCCCATCTGAGGCGTTGTATGGAAGGCGGTGTAGGTCTTGGATTGGTTGGTTTGATTCGACGGAGATGGACTCTTTGGATACAGACTTGCTGAGAGATGCTATAGATCAAGTCCGTATGATTCAATATAGATTATTGACAGCTCAGAGTCGACAGAAGAGTTATGCAGACCGGAGAGTTAGAGCCTTGGTGTTTATTGAGGGTGATCATGTTTGGCTCCGAGTATCACCTATGAAGGGTGTGATGAGGTTTTAAAAGAAGGGCAAGCTTAGTCCTAGGTTCATTTGACCTTTTGAGATATTGAACTGAGTGGGAGAGGTATCCTATAAGTTGTCCTTGCCACCTAGTTTGTCGGCAGCTCATCCTATTTTCCATGTCTCTATGCTTCGGAAGTATATTCCGATGAATCTCATGTGCTTTCACTTGAATCTGTGGAGTTGGGTCCAGACTTGGAATTTGAGGAGGAGCCTATAGCTATTTTTGATAGGCAAATTTGAAGGCTAAGGACCAAAGAGATTGCTTCAGTGAAGGTGCAATGGAAGCACCGATCAGTGGGAGAGGCAACATGGGAGACTGAGTCTGACATGCGTGCTAGATATCCTCAACTTTTTGAAGCTTCAGGTACTTTCTTTTACATTATGTTCGAGGACGAACATGATTTTTAGTGGTGGATAATGTAATGACCCGGAAGGTCATTTTGGAAATATTGAATATTTGCTTAACTTGAGTTAATTAATGGATGAATAATTGTAGATTATTGATTAAATTAATAGTTAATGGGCTAAAGTGATAAAAATTTTAAGACCTTATACCCTTTAGACTATTTAATAAAAAAATGGGTAAAGTTTTACTACTTTTAGTACATAAATAATTCAGAAAAACAAATAAGGAAAAGAAAAAAAAAGGCGAAGGGTTTCTCTGCACTTGCGGCTACGAAAGGCTTAAGGTAAGTTTCTTTTCCTTTAGTTTCTTTTTTTCTGCACATACATGTGCATACATATCGATATTATATAGTTAATTTTATATATGTGTGTATAACAATGAAAGCAGATTGCATGAAAAAAATGAACAGAAAAATCACGTGAACAGTAAAGAAAAAGAAACCATTTGAGGTGGATCAATGATTGGTTCATGATGATCCAATCATTAGTGGGTCAATGATGGCTCATAAGCCAATCATTAGTGGGTTGCAAAATTTTAAAAAAAAAGAACAAAAAAAACAAAACATAATGCAGAATACGTAATGGCATAATTAGGCGTACATATCAGAATATTAGTTATTATATTATGGTTCATGTCTTGATATATTGGTATGTAATTTAAATACTAGATGAATAAAATTTTGTAAGTACCATTTAAATTATGACGTTGGAAAAATTTGGGATGCAATTCTAAACTCGAAACTTGAAAACTATGATAGTGGAAATTTTAATTGACATCAAGAATTACAAACTTGATTATAAATTTGGGGTTATTTTTAGGTCAAGGTTAAAGACATAAAAAGTGTGAGTGTGTTGTTAGTTCTGAAACCTTGTTGTGAATATATACTTGAATAGATTCCATTGGTTCAGAAGCTCAACGGAAAGGGAAGGCTCAAGTCCAAGAGTAATTATTCGATTGGCTAAGGAAAGTGGATTTCTAAACTCTTGTTAAGCGTATGAAATTCGTGTATTTCCATGTGTGGTGTTGAGAACGATTTGGAGACTTGTTGCTTATTTGTTAGTGTTGTATTCCTTGCTTTAAATTGTGTTTTGTTATTAAAATGGTTATCTCCTCATTTTCATCTGAGCATGTCAATTGCATTGTATCTGAGACATGATTGTGGTATAAGGATGTATCATTTCGAGGGTCGTATCGCGCGCCGCAATGGATATTATATTTCGAGGGACGTATCGCGCGCCGCGAAGGTTACTATTATCGAGGGGCGTGTCATACGCCGCGACAGATGCATGGACAGATATGTCCCCCATGGGTCCCGGACTGAGAGACAGCGGGTGTGTATCGTTAAGAAAGACATGCATCATTATACTTGACATTGCGTCTAATGGCATTGCACATTTTATTATTGATGAACTTGAATACGTGTTTTGCTAATCTTGTGATTGTTTCTCTGTGAAGCTTGTGACTGTTGAATATTGAGTTGTTATTGAGAATGTGTAAAATGATAGAGTGTGGTTATTGAGTTGTGTATTTGGTAACTTGTTGGGTACCGCGTGGTTTTGTACTCACCCCTTGAGTCTACAAATTTTTTTAGGTTACAAGCCCGGATCTTCGTAACACCTGTCATTCTTTTCGTTTCCGAGGCATCTTGTGGAGGGTTGTGAGGTAGCTGCTTGTCATCTCAGCGGACTTTCCTACTCCAGTTTATGACTTTGTTTTTACTTGAAAGACAATTTCATTTTAGACTTCCATTTTGTTTCAATTCTAATATTTACATTAGAGGCTTGTGCACGTGACAACCTGGTTTTGGGGATTGAATTAATATGACTTGGTTTCATACTAGATATTGTTGTTGGATTGTCATTTACTTCCGCACTTTGTTAGATATTGAGTTTTAGGCTGACTTGTCTTGGTGGGATAAGACAAGTGCCATCACACCTATTTTTGGGTCGTGACATTAACGTATTCAATATTTTTATTTAGTTAATAAACAATATGAAAATATTTTTAAAAGAACTTGATAAACATCATCTAATCGTTATTTCAGTTATTAGAAGAACATAATTACTTTTATTTGACACTTTTTTTTATAAACAATTAATTTTCCTTATTATTTTAATATAATAATGGATAAATTTTGAGCGGCAAAATTTTGTAACGGCTGTATAAACTATTTTTCAAAATCCAACAGTTTTTCAAAATAACAATTATCTTAAGTCGTTCATTGACCCAACGAATTTTTTAAAATAATAACGGTAAGCCCCTCAACACTGACTTACCAAAAAAATAATTAAAGTGAATTAACAGTCGTTTGATAGACATTCTGTTAATAATTCTGACATGTCGCTCAACTCTAACGAATACTTGATTTAGTCGTATAAAAATAAGTATTTATTTCAGATTAGATAAGTGAACCTTTTAACTTCAACTTCTATAACTCACGACTCTTATGTACGCGTGAAATTATGATTTTTAACGTATTCGATATGTTGTTTAGTTAATAAATAATATGAAAATGTTTTTAAAAGAACTCAATAAAATTTCATCTGACCGTTATTTCAGTTATTTAGAAGGACATAATTACTTTTATCAATACACGTTTTTTTGGTTTTTAATAAACAATTGATTTTCCTTATTATTTTAATACCATTATGAATTAACTTTTTGCGACTTGTCAAAATTTAGTAACGCTATATAAATAATTTTTCAAAAATTCAACGGTTTTCAAAATAGCAATAACGTTGAGTCGTTCATCAACCCAACGATTTTTTAACAATAATGACGGTAAGTCCCTCGACATTGACTTACAAAAAAGTTAATCAAACTTAATTAACAGTCGTTTGACAGACGTTCATTAATAATTCTAACATCTCGCTCAATTTTAACGAATTATTCTTTTTAGTCGTAGTGAACCTTCTAACTTCAGATTCCAGAGCTCACGACTATTTATTTACGCGTGAAATTATTATTTTTTAACGTATTCGACATTTTTATTTGGTTAATTAAACAACATGAATTTTTTGCAAAAAAATCAATAAATTTCAAATAATCGTAATATAAGTTATAATAACGAGCACAAAATCACTTTTATTAGCAAAACAACTCCTTTTTTGTTTTGATAATTTATTTTTTCTTATTGTTTTTATATTAAACTTATGCTTATAATTACTTAATAATAAATGTTATATATTATGATTTCATATTATAATTTCGTAAAGAAATCTTAATTATTTATACAAAATATAATCATAGTTTTTTTCTTTTTCTTTGTTTAGAAAGTAACGCCAAGCCGTTTATATTAAAGCCAGATACCTCTTTCCATTTTTCACTTACAACCAAACCCTTTTCACTGAAAAACTCTTTTCACTCTGTTTTTTTTTTCTCTCAACTCAACAATGGTGTACTCTACTGTTACTAGCTCATTATTTGAACCGGTAATTCATGCTTCATCTTCAGTGGCGCCGCCTCTGCCGAAATCGCTTACTGTAAAATCCGGTTCTGTTGGTGCTGGGAATCAATTGCGGTTGTGCAAAAATGGCTGGGATGGTCTGGGGATAAAAAATTCTTAAGAATAATAACATTAAATCCCTCAACGCTTACTTACCAAAAAATTATTAATTAAACTGAATTAACGGCCGTTTGACAGACATCCGTTATTAATTCTGACATGTTGTTTAACTTTAACGAATAACCCGTTTTACTCAAATAAAAAATAATTATTCATTTCTGATAAGATAAGTGAACCTTCTAACTTCAGATATCATAACTCACAACTAACTTTTTACGCGCGAAATTATTTATTTTTAACATTTTTCATATCTTTGTTTAGTTGATAAACAATAGGAAATGTTTTTTAAAAGAACTCGATAAACTTCATCTAACCGTTATTTCGGATATTAGAAGGAAATAATTAGTTTTTTATTATATAATTTTTTTATAAGCAATTGATTTTCCTTTATCATTTTGATAAACTTCGAGCGACTTGTAAAAATAGTTACGGCTATATAAACGATTTTTCAAAATCCAACGGTTTCTCAAAATAACAATAATGTTAAGTCGTTCATCAATCTAACGGATTATTAAAAATAATAAAGGTAAGTCCCTCAATGCTGGCTTAAAACGATTAAACAATCGTTTGATAGTTAATAATAAGACAGGTCGCTCAACTCTAACGAATTATCCGTTTCGTCGTATAAAAAATAAGTCTCCATTTATCCATTTAAGATAAGATAAGTGAAACTTTTAACTTCATATTTTATAACTCACGACTATTTATGTACACGCGAAGTTATTAATTATTAACGTATTCGATATTTTTATTTAGATAATAAACAATATGGAAATATTTTTAAAAGAACTTGATAAACTTCATCTAATCGTTATTTCAGTTATTAGAAGAACATAATTACTTTTATTTGACACTTTTTTTTATAAACAATTAATTTTCCTTATTACTTAAATATCAGAATGGATAAATTTTGAGCGGCAAAATTTTGTAACGGCTATATAAACTATTTTCAAAATCCAACAGTTTTTCAAAATAACAATAATGTTAAGCGAACGATCGTTCATGTAACGACCTGTTTAGTCATTTTGGCAGCCAATTTTATTTCTGGAAACTGTCTTAGACGACAGACCCCACACGACCGTCATGGGCACAACGGACCGTCGAGGGGTCTCGTTCCAAAACACTTAGAAATTCTGAAATTTGGTACTGAAACGACTCTCTGAACTTCGTAACGGAATGGGCAGGACGGACCGTCGTTGGGCACGACGGACCGTCACAGACTCTTCAGGAAATTGGAGTCTCTGAACTCTGTGACGGAGCAGCAAGCGGACCGTCGCAGGCACGGCAGGCCGTCACAGGCTGCGTATCCTAGGCTGGGTCGGATTTCCTTAAATATTTTTTAAGGGACGTTTTGACTATTCCTCTGCTTTAATTATTAGTTAGTGGGTTTACTGTTAATAAGTCTAATTACTTGGGGTTAAAAGAGGCAACCTTGAAAGATGCTAATATACTCAATCTAATGAAACCTAATTCCCAAATGAGTATGTATTGAGGCTTGAGTCTCATTTGTGAACTTGCGGTATTATTAATGATTATAGTACTTGTTGTTGCTACATGCTGAGTATCATAGTTGATTTTGATGATATTACTTGGTATATATTGTTTTTCTATTTTGAGTTGGCCGATGATGATACCTACTCAGTACTTGTGTTTGTACTGACCCCCTACTTTTATGTTTTCTTCTTTGTTATTTGTGGAGTGCAGCAAACGTGCCGTCGTCTTCAACTCAACCGCAATTTTAGCCAGTCTTCGTCACACCGGATCTTCAGGGTGAGCTAATGCTGCTAGCTTGGACTGGATCTTCTTCTTCATGTCTTGATGCCTTGAAGTTCCGGCATGGACTAGCTTTTACTTGTTTTAGCTTCTTAGAATACTCTTAGTTTAGTAATTTGATCATAGATGTTCTTGTGGTGATGACTTCAAGATTTTGGGGAATAATAGATGTTGAATTTTAGAAGTTATTGGATTGGTTTTTATTAATGAGTTTATGTCTTCCCCATTATTTTCTGTTGATATTATATTGAAATGTTAAAGTTTAGATTGGTTGGTTCGCTCACAAAGGAGGGTAAGTGTGGGTGCCAGTCGCGGCCCGGTTTTGGGTCGTGACAAACTTGGTATCAGAGCCTTAGGTTCGTTGGTCTCATCACACAAGAACAAGTCTAGTAGAGTCTTAAGGAACGGTAGGGGGACGCCTTTACTTTTCTTTGAGAGGCTATAATACTTCAGGAAAATTCCATTCTTTCTTTCTTTCTTTCGTGCTACTACTTGAATCCAATTGGTATCTAGGTGATACAAATTGGTATCTGACCATCTTCACTCTATTTCGCAGATGGTTAGAACTAGAGCAACGACTGCGCCAATACCAACACCGGCAAGACAAGAAACGTCTAAGCCAGCCACTGGGGCTGTAGCTCGAGGAAGAGCAGTGGCAAGAGGCCGTGGTAGAGGTCGTGGGAGGACGTCCTCTAGAGAAAGAGGACAAGTACCTAGCCCATCTGATGCTAGGGCGGTGACTCCTCCACCGACTGAGGAAGTAGTAAGAGAGGGTGAGGAACGGGAGAATGAACAAGTGCAAAATGAGGAATGTCCACCCCCAACCTACCCTAGAGATGATCAATAAGGTTCTTGCTTATCTTAGCGGGTTATCGGATCAGGGTCAGGCACCCCCAGTGTTTTCTGCACCAACACCTCCGGTTTCAGAGGTACGACATGCCACTGCTGGTGCTCCCCGTATGGATGCCTCATGGAAATAGGCAAGTTGCCTCGTCTGACTACAGGGCCTATAATGACAAATGATCAGCATGAACTTTTCAGTAAGTTCTTGAAATTGAAACCTCCAGTCTTCAAGGGTGCTGAATCGGAGGATGCCTACGATTTTCTGGTTGACTGTCATGAGCTGCTACACAAGATGGGTATAGTAGAACTGTTTGGTGTTGAGTTTGTGACTTATCAGTTTCAAGGAAACGCCAAAATGTGGTGGCGGTCACATGTTGAGTGTCAACCAACAGAGGCACCACCTATGACTTGGGCCTCATTCTCTAGCTTGTTTATGGAGAAGTATATCCCCCGAACTTTGAGGGATAGGAAAAGAGATGAGTTCATGAGCCTAGAGTAAGGTAGGATGTCGGTTACTGCATATGAGGCTAAGTTTCGTGCATTATCCAGGTATGCCACCCAACTTTGTTTCAGTCCACAAGAGCGGATTCGCCGTTTTGTGAAGGGGTTGAGGTTAGAATTGCGGATTTCAGCCTTACAGGTAGCGGGTACGGCAAAATCCTTTTAACAAGTGGTAAATTTCGTGGTAGAGGTGGAAAGAGTGAAGCCAGATGAATTCCCCATGGCATCGACATCAAAAAGGTTTCGAAAGGGAGGTGAGTTTAATGGTTCTTACTCTAGAGGACAGGGTTCCAGAGGTTACTCAGTTCGACCAATTCAGTCTTCACTACAAACTGTAGTTGGGGGTCCACCTCAGACCGGTCAACACTTCTCTGAGAGACCTATGCTTGACTCTAGAGAGTGTATGGATGGGAGAGACTGGACATATAGGAGGGAATTGTCCAAAACAGAGTTATAGACCCCCAATAACCAGAGGTAGAGGTGGTCATGGTACAGACCGTTATTCTGGAGGACGCGGGTGGTCGAGGTAATGGTGGTCACCAAAACTGCCGGGGTGATGGGCAAACTGGAGCCACTACAGCACAACATGGTAGTAGGGGCAACGGGCAGACAGGTGATAGGGCCCATTGTTATGCTTTCCGTTGGAGATCTGAAGCGGAGACATATTATGCTGTCATCACACGTAATCTTTCGGTTTGTGATTGCATGGCTTCTATATTGTTTGATCCTGGATCCACATTTTCTTATGTATCTTCTTCATTTGCTACTGGTCTTAATTTACCTTGTGAATTACTTGACATGCCTAATCGTGTTTCTACTCCGGTGGGTGAGTCTCTGATAGTTGAAAAACTATATAGGTCTTGTTAGGTGACTTTTGTGGGAAGCAACACGTATGTAGATTTGGTTATCTTAGAAATGGTTGACTTTGATGTAATTCTTGGTATGACTTGGCTTTCTCCGAATTTTGCGATCTTGGATTGTAATGCTAAAACTGTAACGTTAGCCAAGCCTGGGACAGACCCGTTAGTGTGGGAAGGCGACTACACTTCCAATCCGGTTCGTATCGTGTCCTTTCTTCGTGCTAAGAGAATGGTTAGTAAGGGTTGTTTAGATTTCTTAGCACATCTCAGGGATGACACTACCCAAGTACCTTCGATTGAGTCGATTTCAGTAGTCCGTGAGTTTTTGGATGTGTTCCCTGCAGATCTTCTTGGTATGCCACCGGATAGGGATATTGACTTCTGTATTGATCTTGAACTGGGAACTCGCCCCATTTCTATACCCCCTTATAGAATGGCTCCCACAGAGTTAAGAGAGTTAAAGGCCCAACTTGAAGAGTTGTTGAGCAAAGGCTTCATTAGACCAAGTGCATCTCCTTGGGATGCTCCGGTTTTGTTTGTGAAGAAGAAGGATGGGAGTTTTCGGATGTGCATAGACTATCGCCAGTTGAACAAGGTAACTATTAAGAACAAGTATCCTCTTCCTCGCATTGATGACTTGTTCGAACAGTTACAAGGTGCTTGTGTCTTCTCTAAGATTGACTTGAGATCCAGTTATCATCAATTGAAAATACGGGCAACGGATGTGCCAAAGACTGCTTTTCGAACTATGTATGGGCATTACGAATTTGTAGTGATGTCTTTTGGTCTTACGAATGCCCCTGCTGCGTTCATGAGCTTGATGAACGGGATTCTTAAGCCATATTTGGATCTCTTTGTGATTGTATTGATTGATGATATACTGATATACTCTAAAAGTAAGAAGGAACATGAGGAACATTTGAGAATTGTATTAGAAATGTATGGATGCAGTGTCCTTCTTGGGGCACGTGGTTTCTAAGGATGGAGTGATGGTGGATCCTTCTAAGATTGAGACAGTGAAGAATTGGGTAAGACCCACTAATGTGTCACAAATAAGGAGCTTTGTTGGTTTAGCTAGCTATTACCGTCGATTTGCCAAGGGATTCTCTTCCATTGCTTCCCAATTGACGAACTTGACTAAGTAGAATGTTCTATTTGTATGGTCGGACGAATGTGAGGAAAGCTTTCAGAAGCTCAAGACTTTGTTGACTACCGCACCTATCCTTACCTTGCCATTAGAGGGTAAGAACTTCATTGTTTATTGTGATGCATCCTATTCTGGTTTGGGTGCAGTGCTAATGCAAGAGAAGAGTGTAATCGCCTATGCTTCGAGGCAATTAAAAGTGCATGAACGTAACTATCCGACCCATGATTTGGAATTGGCTGCGGTAGTGTTTGCATTAAATCAATGGAGACACTATCTATATGGAGTTAAGTGTGAAGTATACACAGATCATCGTAGCCTATAGTATGTTTTTACTCAGAAGGATTTGAACTTGAGACAGAGCAGATGGATGGAACTACTGAAGGACTACGATATCACAATCTTGTATCATCCGGGAAAAGCTAATGTTGTGGCGGATGCTTTAAGTAGAAAGGCGAGAATCATGGGAAGTCTAGCTCACTTGCAAGCTTCTAGACGCCCATTGGCTAGAGAAGTTCAGATTCTTGCTAATTACCTTATGAGATTAGAAGTAAATGACAAGGGAGGATTTTTAGCTTGTGTGGAGGCAAGATCTTCCTTCCTTGACAAGATCAAGGGAAAGTAGTTTAATGATGAAAAATTGATCCGGATCCGAGATAAAGTGTTGCAAGGAAAGGCTAAAGAAGCAACAATCGATGAGGAAGGTGTTTTGAGGATTAAGGGAAGGGTATGTGTACCCCGCGTCGCTGATTTGATCAACACTATTGTGACAGAGGCTCATAGTTCAAGGTATTTTATACATCTGGGTGCAACCAAGATGTACCGTGACCTAAAGCAACACTTTTGGTGGAGTAGAATGAAGCGTGATATTGTTTATTTTGTCGCCAAATGTCCAAATTGTCAACAAGTAAAGTATGAACACCAGAGTCCCGGAGGAACGCTTCAGAGAATGCCCATTCCTGAATGGAAATGGGAGAGAATTGCAATGGACTTCGTGGTTGGTCTTCCCAAGACAATGGGTAAGTATGACTCCATTTGGGTGATTGTTGATAGGTTAACTAAGTCTGCTCATTTCATTCCGGTCAAAGTAACTTACAATGCAGAGAAGTTAGCCATACATTACATCTCAGAAGTTGTTCGGTTGCATGGGGTTCCACTCTCCATCATATCAGATAGAGGTACGGAGTTTACTACTAAGTTTTGGAAAACATTGCATGCTGAATTGGGTACTAGGTTGGACCTTAGTACTTTATTTCACCCTCAGACCGATGGTCAGTCTGGGCGAACAATTCAAGTGTTGGAGGATATGCTTCGTGCATGTGTGATAGAATTTGGTGGTCATTGGAATAACTTCTTACCCTTAGCGGAGTTTTCATACAATAATAGCTATCACTCAAGTATTGATATGGCTCCATTTGAAGCATTGTATGGTAGGAGATGTAGGTCTCCCATTGGGTGGTTTGATGCATTTAAGGTTAGACCTGGTGGGTACTGACCTTTTGAGGGATTCATTAGAGAAAGTGAAATCTATTCAAGAAAAGCTTTTAGCGCAACAAAGTAGGCAAAAGGAATATGCAGATCGAAAGGTTAGAGACTTGGAGTTTATGGAGGGTGAGCAAGTCTTGCTGAAGGTTTCGCCCATGAAAGGGGTTATGCGGTTTTGTAAAAGAGGTAAACTAAGCCCAAGGTATATTGGTCCCTTTGAAGTACTTAAGCGAGTAGGGGAGGTGGCTTATGAGTTAGCCTTCACTCCAGGGCTGTCCAGAGTGCATCCGGTATTTCATGTGTCTATGTTGAAAAGATACCATGGGGATGGAAACTACATCATTCATTGGGATTCAGTTCTGCTTGATGAAAATTTGTCTTATGAGGAGGAGCCTGTTGCTATTTTAGGTAGAGAAGTTCGCAAGTTGAGGTCAAGGGAGATTGCCTCCATCAAAGTTCAATGGAAGAATCGACCAGTCGAAGAGGCCACTTGGGAGAAGGAGGCTGATATGCGAGAAAGATACCCACACCTATTTACAGATTCAGGTACTCCTTCTCGCCCTTGTTTTCCTTCTTGTGATCGTTCGAGGACGAACGATGGGTAAATTGGTATCTATTGTAACGACCTGTTTAGTCGTTTTGAGCAGCAGATTTTATTTCTGGAAAACTGGCTGAGCCGACGGACCCCACGACGGACAGTCATGGGCACGACGAACCGTCGAGGGGGTCTCGTTCCAAAACACTTAGAAATTCTGAAATTTGGGTACTGAAATCGACTCTCTGAACTTCGTAACGGAATGGAAGGACGGACCGTCGTGGGCACGACGGACTGTCACAGACTCTTCAAGGAAATTGAGTCTCTGAACCCTGTGACGGAGCAGCAGGAAGGACCTTCGCAGGCACGACGGGCCGTCACAGGCTGCGTAATCCCAGGCTGGGTCGGATTTCCTTAAATGTTTTAAGGGACGTTTTTGACTATTCCTGCTTTAATTATAAGTTAGTGGGTTAATGTTAATAAGTCTAATTACTTGGGGGTTAAAAGAGGTAACCTTGAAAAATAATTAGTGGGGTATTATTGCCATCTTTTATACTTAATTATATGTTAATTAGTTGGTAAAAAAAGAAAGAGGGTTTGAATAGGAAAAACAGAAAGAACAAAGAGAGGGAGAGAGAAACGATGAAGAGAGAGAGAGGAAAAAGAAACGAAGAGGAAAAACACAAAGCTTTGGGAAATTGCTTGCTTGATCACGAATCTTCGGTGGAGGTAGGTTATGGTTTTTATACTATTCGTAGTAAACTCTTAATAGCGAATGATATGTATTGATAGTATTGTAAACCCTGCTATGTGCTTAATTGTATACTTGCATGAATGTGATTATATAATTGTGATTATATAAGCATAATGAAGTTATTAAATCCCAAATCTTGCAAAACCCTAATCACTTTGTTAATGATAATGCCTTGGTATAAGAGGAGGCTTGATGAACGAACTTAATGAGATTAGGGGATCGGAGTGTCACGTTCGACACATAGAATTAAGGGATCGGAGTGTCGTTCACGTTTCCGACAAAGAATTAAGGGAATGGGTGTCACGAACCGACAGTAGTATTAGGGGACCGGGTGTCTGAAACCGACACGTATATTTAGGGGATCGGGGTTGTCACGAACCGACACGTAAATTTAGGGGATCGGGTGTCACGAACCGACACGTAGAATTAGGGGATCGGGAGTGGCACGTTTGACAAATAGTAGTAGGGGATCGGAGTGTCACGTATCGACACAAGAGGAATAGAGATTGGTGAGGGAGAAGAGTGTCACGTACCGACACAAGAGGAATATGGATAATGAATCTTGAAAGATGCTAATATACTCAATCTAATGAACCTAATTCCCAATGAGTATGGTATTAAGGCTTGAGTCCTCATGTGTGAACTGGCGGGCGGTACTTATTAATGATTATAGTACTTGTTGTTGCTACATGTTGAGTATCATAGTGATTTTGATGATTATTACTTGGTATATATTGTTTTCTATTTGAGTTGGGGCCGATGATACCTACTCAGTACTTGTGTTTGTACTGACCCCCTACTTTTATGTTTTTTCTTCTTGTATTTGTGGAGTGCAGCAAACGTGCCGTCGTTTTCAACTCCCGCATCAATTCTAGCCAGTCGTCACACCGGATCTTCAGGTGTGGTGAGCTTATGCTTCTAGATTGGAAGGATCTTCTTCTCATGTCTTGATGCCTTGAAGTTCCTGCATGGACTAGCTTTTACTTGTTTTAGCTTCTTAGAATACTCTTAGTTTAGTAATTTGATCATAGATGTTCTTGTGGTGATGACTTCCAGATTTTGGGGAATAATAGATGTTGAATTTTAGAAGTTATTGGATTGGTTTTTAATAATGAGTTTAAGTCTTCCGTATTATTTTCTGTTGATATTATATTGAAATGTTAGAGTTTAGACTGGTTGGTTCGCTCACATAGGAGGGTAAGTGTGGGTGCCAGTCGCGGCCCGGTTTTGGGTCGTGACAGCTCATCAACCCAACGAATTTTTTAAAATAATAACGGTAAGCCCATCAACACTGACTTACCAAAAAAATAATTAAAGTTAATTAACGGTCGTCTGACAGACAACTGTTAATAATTCTGACATGTCGCTCAACTCTAATGAATTATCTGATTTAGTCGTATAAAAATAAGTATTAATTTCAGATTAGATAAGTGAACCTTATAACTTCAAATTCTATAACTCACGACTATTTATGTATGCGTGAAATTATGAATTTTTAACGAATTCGATATGTTTGTTTAGTTAATAAATAATATGAAAATGTTTTTAAAAGAACTCGATAAAATTTCATGTAACCGTTATTTCAGTTATTTAGAAGGACATAATTACTTTTATCAGTACACTTTTTTTTTTGTTTTTAATAAACAATTGATTTTCCTTATTGTTTTACTACCATTATGAATTAACTTTTTGCGACTTGTCAAAATTTAGTAACGCTATATAGATA